>JASAMX010025518.1:0-29271 GCA_030248175.1 Microlaimidae sp. YZB2_3
GTTCGCTTTTTAAATCCCAATTAATTACTTTTTTTTTTGTTTTAATGCATTTTCGCTCGATCGGATTACGGAGTAGTTTTAGTTTTGTTAAAACACCTATTTTTATTCGTTCTCGTTAATTTGTAAAACACCTTATATTTATTTGAAGTTTTTAGTCAGTTTTTGTTGTCAATTTGAGTACACATAATTTGGTTATTCATATAACATAATATAAATAGATAAACGCATTTTGAATTATGAGATGTATGTAATGCTAAAGCGCAATTATTTTTTAGAAACTTACACAATGACATAATCTAAATTGTGTCTATTACTTCCTACAAATTCTCAAATTCTATTTTATGTATTTTTTAATTCCTATATATATATATATATATATATATATATATATATATATATATATATATATATATAGATATATATATATATATATATATATTTATATATATATATATATATATATATGTATATTTATATATGCTTAACGTATTTATTTTTTATTACTTTTTGTTCTGTAGGTAGAAATATTACTTATACTAGGAGGATGTAATTCGATTTGTTTAATAAGCACAAGAATTTTTTCGCACCTATTAATATAGGATGCATAATTTGCTAAAACTTGTTAATAAAAAAAATTCCGAAAAATTATTTTAATTCCCTCTAGATATATTTATATCCCCTTAGTTTTTGTACTTTGACAATGTATCTTTTATTTGATAGAACTGAAACAATTATTCGTTTTAACTTATCGTTATAAACATATATTAATTTAATGAATATTTATTAAAATGGGAATCAAGTTTATTTAAAAAAGGCTGAAATTTTAATATTAAAAGTAAGAAAAAACGTCGGACGCGCTATGAATGGATTTGCGCGTAAATGCAGTGTCCGTTGGCAAAAACAAGAATTTTAAACTGGTCAGATTATCTTTTGAAACTTTTGATAAATATGAATAAATACAGGTTTTTATAACTTTTCATTTTTTGTTAATAAAATTATAAGGTTAAGTGATATAAAAATGACTGTTATTTCGACCTTATAAAAGTTACTCTCTTTCTCTAAATATGGGTTTCATATATAAAACTAAAAAGAACATAAGTTAAGAATAATGTGCATTGTATAAAGGTAACATGTTTGTTGTAACATTGTTTCGTTTTAGTCAGACATTTTATTTTTATCATATAAATTAATGCATCTTCCTAAACTTTAAACAATTTTGGTTAGTTATATGTTACGAATTTTAGTGTACCAATTTTATTAAATATAAAAGTTAATTAACAATAGGGTTAATAAAAAATAGTTTGTTAATTGTTTCAAAAAGATCCTAAATTGTCAAAAGTTCAAAACTATGTATTTCATATTATGTGAAAAAAAGGAAGATTGAAAAAAGATTGTTTACAGACTGTTAGTAGTTAGCTGAGCCACTATAGTAGTGGCTAGTTTGTAAGCTTTTGTTTCCGGATACCGGTGGTTAATCGGCAGCCAAATGAGTTTGTTTGTTTGTTTCTTTCCGTCAATTTTACTAAGAACATAAAATTGTAAACATACGAGTATCTGAAAAGGCTTAAAAATGTATTTACAAAAAATTCATTTTTAAATTTAGTAGAGAATTAAATTATTAAACAACTTTAATGAATAATAACACAAAAAACCGTAAAGTTTATTTAATTTAGGAATCACAGAACATTTTTTAAAAACAGTTTTTTACTAATTTTTTACTATTTCGAACTTTAAGTTTTTTTTTAAAAATGTTGGTCTCATATACTTTTTTCTACTTTAATTATCTCCATAACGATTAAAGAATTTTTTATCTGCAATTATTCTGTTTTTATAGCATTAATGACTTTCCTACCTCTCCAAATATCCTTCAGAGCTCGGTCGATTTAAAGCAGAGCTAGCTCCGGAGTTCCATTTTTTATAAAGCTCATTTAATCTTTAAATATATTTTAAATTATTTCAAATGCATTTTTTAGATTTTAATATCAATATTTAAAATATGGCATTACTTTTTAAGTATTAATAAAGTTCCTACAAAAATAACTGGGTTTTTTTAGAACTCCGTAACTTCAGAAGCTCCTGAGTTCGAAGTTCTAAAGAACTGGATTTTCAATCTTTTATAAGCTTTTTATATTGTACAATTATATAAAAACGATTTTAGTTGTTCTTACTCGAGGCACTAAACCGCAAGGCCCGTTTCGTCAAACTAAAGTCAAAGTCTTTATTCCAGATAAAAAACATCAAAATACAAAATCCAAAATTGTCCAAATATGTCCGCCGTGTTCCCCTGGTGCGCCGCGAAAATTCGCTCCGTGCTCAGCGGGGAGTATTTCCGAGAATTCCGAGATCGGCGCGAAGAGCGGAAGCGGAACAAGCGGAGTTCGGCCGGAAGCGTTTCTGCCTTCAACTCTACCTCCATATCCAAGGACAAGAAGGACAGTATCGGCAACGTTATAGCGGGTCAGCTGGCTGTCGTCGCGCCAAAAAAATCCCGCGCCCTTCCTATCCACCGGGTCATAATCGTCGGCACCGGTGGGGTCGGCAAATCCGCACTCACTCTTCAGTTTATGTACGACGAAGTAGGTATTATTCACCCTCTTCAGTATATTTTGTATTAAACCATGTAAAACTTAAAGCAACAAAATTTTGTTTTATGGTTATTTTAAACTTTATATTTTGTTTACTTGCTGTTATGTTAAAAAAATTATTGTTAAATATCAACATATGACAGATACTAATCCATTACAAAAAGGCAATAAGTATAAAAACAATTCTGTTCAGTATCTCAGTTAAAGGAGCACTGTCACAAATCAAATTCCTATAACGCCCGAACCGGACTGCTCCTTTAATACCAAATCTACCTAACTCAACTTTAGTATTTAGAGTGCTCCACTACACGGCTACAACATTTTTAAATTTCAACTGAATCGGTTCAGTATTAAAGGAGCAGTCCGGTTCTGGCGTTATAGGAATTTCATTTGTGACAGTGCTCCTTTAAGCTAATTTGTTTTTATGGGAAATCCAACAACAACAGCAATGTTTTGAAAATAACATAACATTTGCTGTGATTAACTTTTATTAAATAAATGTTGGTATTTCTTGAAGTAACGTTTCTTTGTTTCTCACCTTTAGTATTTTAATCTAATTCACGCTGAAAATATTATTTTAATCTGGAAGCGACAAATCTAACAAGCAAAGGTTTTTACAGTTTGATTTACAAATAATTTTTGATTTTAATAATCCTTACACAAATATCAATTTAAAATAATAACTCTTCAATTTTTTTGCTTTTTTCTTAAGAAGACAAGTAAATTTACAATTTGCTATTGTGATAATATTAATTTTATTTTTTATTTTTTCATTTGCACAATTTAAAAAATAATGCGATAAACAAGAATGAATTGCGATTATTTCTAACAAAATAAGCAGACTTAAAATTAATTAATATAAAATTAAACAAAAATTACAAGCAGCACTTAGCTTTTATATTTAAGAGGACTTTTTTAGTTTCAGTAATGTTTTAGCCATTCCAAATAATTGTAAATGGACGGCTTGGCGGTTTTCCAAAATCAGAAATTGCTTATTTATGCACCGAAATTAATTAAAATTTGCAGTTTTAAAAGATTATCTGAAATTTAAGGCCGTTTGGAACATCCCAAATTATTTCAAAATAAAGTTTTCGATGTGTTTTGACAAAAAACTTGCGTTTTTTGATTTGACGCTACCTGATGGCATTTTGGTTTTAAACCAAAGGCTATCTGAAAGCGACAAATCTAACAAGCCGTGGGTTTTTTGCATAAAATCCGTAAATAAATATTAATTTGAAAAATGATCGTTTTATTTTTATGCTTTTTCTTACAATGGTAAATCGATTTGCAATTTGCTTTTTTAATAATGTTAATTTTATTTTATATTTTTTCATTTGCAACAATTATAAAAATAATGTAATAAAAAAGAATGGATTGCGAATATTTCTTAAAAAATAAACAAAATTATAAATAATTAATATAATTTTAAATAAACAGCGCTAAATTTTCATTTGTAAGAAGATTTTGTAATTTTCAGTAATGTTTAAGCCATTCCAAATAATTATAAATGGACTGGTTGGCAGTTCTCCAAAATGAGAATTTGCTTATTTGTAAACCGAAACTAAGGTAAATTTGCAGCTTCAAAGTATTATCAAAATTTTAAGGCAGTTTGGAACACGCGATATTATTTTAAAATAAAGTTTTCAGGGGGTTTTGCCAAAACACGTTCGTTTTTTTATTTGTCGCTACCTCGTGACATTTCAGTTTAGTTACATAATTTTTTGGTTTTTATTTTTTTTTCTTTTCATTAGTTTGTTGAAGAGTACGAACCCACCAAAGCAGATACCTACCGTAAAAATGTGATTTTCGAAGGAGAAGAATCCGCCATTGATATTTTGGACACAGCTGGTCAAGAAGATTACTCTGCAATTAGGTACTTTTGATATTTAGTTTTGTTTGTTTACTCTTAAATTGACTTGCAAGGAAGTTATTAGTGATGTTTGATTAAATTCGAATTTTAATGCAAAATTTTTTCCAATAAAAAACCGTTTGCTCATAAACCAAACAATATTTATGGCTGTCTAAAAACAATGATTTTCAATGGGCCTAACCAAATTTTTAACCAATTTCACCCTTTCCTAGTAAAAAGTAAAGTGATTTTAAAAGATTTTAAATTTATAATTTTGGTTTAAAGCAATGTTTTATTTGGAAAATAAACAAAACTAAAATTTGGTAGAAATAAACAAAGTTGTTAAATAAGGCTATCAAGGAATAAAAATATCATGCCATAATATTGTTTCTTTGTCTGAAAAAGAGCGAGAAAAATCAACCTAATGACCTTTGGTTTAAAAATAAAAACATTATTATGCAGCTTAGTGTTTTTCTTACTGTTTCTTTATTTATTTAGAGATAATTACTATAGAGCTGGTGAAGGATTTCTTTGTGTTTTTTCAATAACAGATGAAGAATCTTTTAAAGAAATTTCTGGATTCAGGTAATATAAAAGATTAAAGATAAATTCCATCAGGGTGAAAATAGATGAGTGGTAAAGTAACCACTAGTTTTGGAGAAAATATCACGTGCAGAGAAACACATGACGCAACTAAATAATAATTGGTTACATAACCGCTGAAAACTTTTTTAAAAATTTTTCTCGCTCACGGGTTTATTGTTTATTTCTTCCTGGCGGAGAGCAGTTACGCCCTTAATTTCACCCTGGAAGACTTTAGCTTTAACATTTTTAAATAAGTTCTGTATGTGACAGCCAATAACTTCAGGCGAGCAGCGAGATAAAAGCAAAGGATTTTTGAAAATAGAAAGAAAGTTACCCGTACCAGGATTCGAGCCCCGGTCTCCTTTTCTTGAATTGAAGGTCATTTTTTCTCAGTCTGGCTTGCTATGTACAACTGCACCATAGGACATTTATATTGCAGTCTCTTATACTCGCCAGTATTTGTAAATCATCATTTTAAAAAGGGACGTTCCACGTCACAGCTATTTAAAAATTGGATAGACGATTCTACGGAAGTTGCTCATGTTCAAAAGCACCCGCATCAAAATTAAAATAACAAAACAGTTAAAACAAAGAAAAAATCTTTAAAATGATATAGGGTAGTGCATTTAATTTCGGCACTTTTTCCAATTGGGCATTTTTGATTTTGGACTATATCTTTGGTAATCCTGGACGGAATACGACGTTTGATAGCTCAAATGAGAGCTAATTATATGTAGATGACTGTCGTGAGCTTTTTATTTGTTATGTTATGATATTTTCATGTGAAATTGTGTGATTTATAATTTAAAAAAATTGTTACTCGTTTTTAGAACAGGGGCATTTCATGATTACGCAATAAATTGGTTTAAAAATTAAACTGTCCTGGTAAAATTTAGTCTATTTTCCGAATTTTTAGTCCCCGTGGTTCTACGTTGCGTATGTGGTGAGCAATCGTTATAAAATAAAATAGTGTAATTTCGGCACACTATTGCTGTAGGTAAAAACGGGTTCAATTTAGTGGTCGGGTGTTAAATTGTAGTTGTAATTAGTTAAAAGACAACGTTGAAATGTGCAGGAGTCATAGCATTGCACTTAAACTCGATTAAGGGGGTCTTTTTAAAAAGTGCCGAAATTAAATGCACTTTTTTCCCAAATTTTCCTCATTTTGATACCATTTAGCATTTTAGCTGTAACTTTTTGTCAGTTACACGTTGAACAACAAGTAAAAGCTTAAATTAAAGAAAACTGTCTGGAGATAATGATAGGCTTTTAAATTTTTGAAAATAATGATTTTTTGACTGAGAAACAATCGATTGTTTGTAAAGTGCCGAAATTAAATGCATACATTTAATTTCGGCACTTTTCCATTTTTTAAAAAACTGATTTAATTAAGTAAAAAAACAACTTTCGTACAATGAATTTTTTATGACGCAACGCAGTATCGTAAAAGCTTTAAAATGAGCTATCAAACATGAAAATCAGGCCATACAGTGAAAAGTTACATTGGAAAAACGAAAAAGTGCCGAAATTAAATGCACTACACTAGTGGTAGTGGGCACAAAAAATCATAAGTTTGTTTTAAATTTTTTTAATGGTTTTCTATGTAAGAATTTACCACCACGAGCTGGTGCCAATGGGCTATAAACGTAACCTTTCTATTATAGATATTAAAAAAGTTTTTGGCACTAAATTAAAATTATTTATTAGTGATGTTCCTACCTTTGAATATCTTGCTCCGGAGCTCCGGTCATTTAAAGTGGAGGAAGCTCTGTATCTCTGGAGTTCTGCCCCTTAAATGACCGATTTTAAGCTTATGGAAGCTTGAAATACATTTAAAGTTACTTTATCTGTGTTTTTCAGACTGTAACTAGCGTTTTAAATAAGTTTTGAAAAAAATTTAATTTACAAAGAATTTGAAAAAATAATTTATTATTTTTGAAGTTAGTACAAACATAGGGCGCAGCTCCGGAGCTCCAGAGGTTGCTCCAGGGCTCCTAAAAGCGGAGCTCCGCTTCGAAACTCTGGAGCTCGGAGCTCCGGGGAACATAACTATTATTTATATACTTTTGTTTTAACTACATATCTCAAAGCCTTGTTTTATATTTTTCAAAGTTATGTTTCAAGTGTTGAACTTTACAAAAAAGTCTTAAATAGAATTTTAAATAGAATTTTGAAAGATTTCCTGTGTTCTCAGCTTTTCAGAAGTATCTTAGTTTTTCTGATATGATAAAAACTCCTTGAGATATTATTGCCAAAAGCTTAATTAAAACCCATTTTTCTACAAAAAATATGAAGATAATTTAAATTTGTGAAAAATTACACCATAATCATATGGGGAAACTTTTACTCCTAAAACAATAAAACGGTGTAATTTATGTTTTGGGCAATCAAAATTGATAATATAGTGTCATCTCTAACGCAATACAAATTATTTTGCCAATGCAAACTTTATATTGTGCTAACTTGAATATAATTCAACTGGGTTTTTCTGTGCTTTTTGGAAATTTTTCTCGACGAGTTTCTATCAGGTCAAAAAGTTAATATGTTCCTAAAGCACGGGAAATATGTTGCACTTATACAAAAACTTGGGGTAAAGCACTTAAAATTTTGGAGAAAAAACAATGGAAACTTTGGAATTCCTGAGCAACTTATTTTTTCTGTAGAGCATTCCTTTTTTTTATTTCCTTATTTTTTGTCCTTTTTAATTAAATTATTTAGAGATGAAATCCTCCGAGTTAAAGGCTGGGACGAAAGCAGTGTTTCCATTTTCCTGATCGGTAATAAATCTGATCTTGAGCAGGACAGACAAGTGTCGCAACAAGACGCTGAACAATTGGCTCAACAGTGGGGCGCTCAGTACATTGAAACATCCGCTAAAACGAAGACTAATGTAGAAAAGGTATTTTTATCGAATAGTTATATAAAAGGTTAAGATGGCTGATAAATATTATCAGTACGGAGTCTATAGAGCTTCATAAGTTAGCACAAACAAGGATTAGGGTCGATGGAGCCGAGGAAACGAGGAGCAGGAACAGGAGCAAAAAAGGAAAAGCGAGGCGGAGCGGAGAGGAGGCCAAAACCAAGGGCAAAAGAAAAACGCAAAAACCAGCAGCAACAAAACCAAAACAACACCCACCACCCACCACGCCCCACCCAACCACCCCTACCCACCCCCACCATATCAACTGTGTCTAATCTAATACAAAAGTTTCTGTTACTGCGGTACCCAGCAGCCTTCATTAGAAAATCTCATTGAGCCCCAACGCTAGTTTTTAACAGTAAAAACAAACTCGTGCTTTAAAAAACCGCACATCTTGATCTTAAAAAGATTTTTGTCGTTGAACATTGCTGAATACAGCAGTAACATTTTTTATTAGATTCACCACTTTTAAGAATATCTAGAAGCCAGTTAATCATAAAGAATCAGTAATCTTTAATTTTTCCATTTTCCAAATTAAAATCACAGTTAACATTTTTTTATCATTTATTAGCTCATTTTTAAATACGATAATAATAATTGATTTTAAACATTATATATATAATAATATATCTCTATTATGTATTACAATTAATTTTAATTTATAGTGTTTCTACGATCTTTTGCGTGAGATTAATCGAACCAAAACTGCCAATAATCAATATCACAACCAGCAGGTAGCGGATAAGCCAAAAAAGGACAAAAGAAGCATATGCCCTTGTAAATTTTGGTAAAAATACGAATCAACTGGATTTATGATTGCAGGTTACAATCACTCGTATTTTTCTATGCTGCTCTCAATTTGTTTTCTGCAATATTTATATGTAAAATGATTATTTGTTTAAGATTGTTTCCCTGTAAATAATTTTGTTTTACGTTTTTTGTTAAATAAAAATAATTATTATGTATATTTGTATGCATTAGCCGAAGTCATTCACAAACACAAAAAGTACTCAACAACGATATCAACAGAAATAAATTAGTTTTTAAATTTATTCTTTGCCAAATAAGTTGGTAGGGTACTGTTTTGTTTGTTTAAAGTTGTGATTTTTAAGCAATTTTTGTAATAAAAAAAAACTATTTAGGATTACCCAGACTTTTATCTTTTGGGCCAAAGCCAGAAAAGTTAATGTTTTTTTAAAAAACAACATCATATTCACAAAAACAAAAAAGAGCCATGCTAATTTTTTGTTTTATAATTAAAATGTTTTTGACAAATAAATCACATTAACTTTAATAAACAGTAAAACTTATTTAAATAGGGTCTAATCAAAGTGAGATAACGAATTTACTATCTTCTATATATTTCTTGAAAAAAATAGAATGGATTTTTCGAAAATTTTGAAATAACATGAAAAAAAATTTTGAAAGTGCAAAACAAAGTGTTTAAAATAACCGGAAAAAACTTGTATTAGGAAGCGTTTTAGATAGTTTTATAAAATCCATTAATTTTTAAACTTTTTAAGTAAAAGTAATTAATATTTTAACTGGTTTTCGAGGTTCCATTATTGGAGCTGGACAACTAACAAATTTTTTATTTCTACGTTTCGAAGAAGCAACTTGCTTTTTTTATCAAGACTTTTAACGAAAGTGGTACCCAATTAGGGCCATAATTTGGGCGAGCCCTAATAAGGTCTTCAAATGTGTCTATTTTCTTTTTTTATGTTTTATATTTTTAGCTCTAACATGGTACACTCTATCATAACGGTTGTCATGCAAAAACACCTTCATGCGTAAAACAAAAACTTTTATTTATGTTTGAAATTTCAAAAAAATTATTAAAATGAAATTGGTAAGTTTAATGACGCTTTTGTTATTCTGTTTCTTTAGAATTCTTTTTTTCATCGTTATCATATGTGGGATGCGAATTCATTTCTTTAAGTTGCAGAATCTCTGTTTTTTCAGCTAATTTTTTCATATCAGGATCTAAAATAAATAAATTTTTTACTTCCCTAAGCGTAATGCGCACATTCAGTTTTAAAGATCATTCTTTTTTTTGCTTCGAATTAAAGGCTGTTTGTAGCTTAAATGTTGCTAATATTACTGACTAAGTGATACTTTGAAAGGATTTATGCAACTTGCGAAATATTTTTTTTTTAACAAAATCGTATAATTTTTAGTCTTTATGCTCTAAGCTTTAGTATCCACAAGTGTGGCGCAAACTTACCATAAATCCTGCCGTGAAACATGTTACGAAAAAAATTAAATAAATAAACTCCGTTTATTATTCCGGTTCGATCATAAAAAAATTTACGTTTTTTTTTCTCTCCAAATTATTTCGGCGAAAACGGTGCTGTAGGATTTTTAGTGATTGTACAAACAACGTACAAAATACTTGCGTCCCTAACTCTGATTATTTAGGCAAAAAATTTCTTCAGCCGACGGTGTCGGATACGTATTATTAGTATGTCTGTGTGACGACCCAAAGTATTGTACCCAAAGTACGCAAACCATACGCGGTATTTGTCACATCTGTAACGATTTCTGGCCACATGAAACACTAATACAATCGTAAAAACCACGGTTTAACCCATTTCACCAAACGGATAGGCTTAGGTCGTGTTGTAGAGGCGTTGTAAGGTCAAGCATGAAAAAAATTAAATAAAATGATTAATTAAACGCGGACTATGTCACAAATTAGTTTCCTGCATCATCCAACACGAACTACTTCTTTAATACAAATGTTATCTATTTCAAAATATCGGCTTCTCATGAAAAAGCCACTATAGCTCCTAAACTTTAAGCCCGATCGGGCAAGTATTAAAAGTGACGTTGGTTCCAGGCGATATAGCAAGTGCTCCTTTAGAGGTACCGATGCAAACTTTTTGTCTTCGATTTTGATGATTTTTTGTGAAAATCTTATCAATGCCCCCAATAGCCCACCACAAAATTCTTTTTATCAAAATATCTTCAGTGGTTCAGGAGATAGGACCCCCAAAAATGGCGTTTTTTGATAATTCTATAATTTAAGTTACAAATTTTGCACTCAAAGAAAACAGCTATTTTCTACTTTATTTTGACACCTTGATTGTTAAGAATGGTGCAGTATTTGTCGAGATATTGCGTTTTCCGTATAAAAACCCTTAATTTTTTCGGTAAAAACACGATGTGTTGGCAAAAATGTTGGGCAAACTTAATCTCAATTTCAGCGGAAAATTTAATACCCAAAAACTATCATGCGGGCAAAAAAAACAGTACACAATGTATCATTTTTACTATTTTCTCATTAAGAATGATCTAATAAAGCATTTTCAACAACTTTATTTAACAGATAATTCCTCACAAAGTTATAAGACAAAGAATTGAAATCACTTTGATAACAAAAATCGAACCCCTTCCGTTTTTATTACTATAACTTAAAAAATAGCTAGCAAATTTCAATATTTTTATATGATACACTTTAAAAAATATTTTAAGGCTATTCCAAACATATTTTATTATGTGTTAATTAAAATTATAACTTGAGTTTTTGATAAAAAACTGTGAAGAGTCAAGTGAAAATGGTAAATTTGAAGTGAGCGCTAAAAGTAAAACTATTAGTTTTGAAATTAAAAAGATCACAACAAACATTTTTGAACCAAATTATTTTTGTGTTTATTTGATGAGAAATAAAGAAAATGAATTAACTAGGGCTCAAACTCGATAAAATGCACGCAAACTCAACTCACTACTAAACCCCATCTCGCCCGCTACTTGCTCAGATGCAGTAAAAGTTGCTTACAATTTGCTCGACAAAGCACTGCCGTCGTTTGGTGTTTTTAACAAAACAATGGAAGGTTTTTTGAGCGGGAAACGCAATATCTCGACAAGTACTGCACCAATCTCAATAATCAAGGTATCAAACTAAAATAGAAAGTATCCGCTTTTTTTAATAAAGCTTAATAACACAAAAATATATACTCATTAAGAAATGTTTTAAGTGCAGAATTTCAAAAAAAGCAATTTCGGGGGGGGGAGTCATATCTCCTGAATCTATAAAAATATTTTGGCGAAAAAATTTTTGTGGCCTATTGGGGGCATGGGTACCGTTTTCACAAAAAATCATCAAAATCGAAGACAAAAAGTTTGACTCGGTACCGCACATTTAAAGTAAATGTTTTAGCAAAAAATAGCAAAAAAGGAAACATATCTAACCTGGATTTTTGTTTTCATCACTGGATAAATCGGAAGACGGTAAAGATGATTCTTCAGATATTTTTTCCGCTATAGATTTTTCTAAAATTTATATGACATATAATAAAGTAATATAGTTACATTTGACGTTATGTTACTAATAGTAAAAAGTAGTGTCACATAGATTTACATTTACATAAAATTAAGTAAACTCGAAAAAAAATTCGACATGATACCAATCGTGTTATCAATTTATAGAAACTTATTTCATATGTAGCTAAGTACGCAGTAGAACCTAAACTATACGAAATAATCCGCTGTGCATAAAAATGCTATCTTAACCCTTTGGGATTCTTTCCGCTGCAAATCCGCAGAAGGGATTCCGCGCTGCCACTGCTCAGTGTTCAACTGGGCGCCAATTGCAAAGCAAACGAACAGTACTGACGCAGAATGCCTTCTGCATATTTGCAGCGGTTTTTAAACGAAAAAAATCCCTAGGGGTTATCATGCCTGCTTATCATTTAACATAAAATTCAAATATCTATTTTAAAATGTTTTATTCGTATTAACAAAGTTGCTTCAGAAGTTAATATAAATAGATTATTTTGCTGGTACGCGTTTCTCGCTAAAGCGCGGTAAAAGCAAATAAATTTCTGAGGTGAGTAATGTCTACAGTAATGCTGTGTGGAATTAATTTTTTATGAACTAAAATGCAGGGTTGGTGAAGCTTTTAAGGTGTTGATTTCATTATTTATAGCCTCGTTAATAATCATGGGTGGCGCGGGAGCGCCAACCATAATTAGAGAACGTGGGTAAATTTTGAAATTCAGAACCTTCTTCTTCTTATTATTATTATCATTATTATTCCAACGCTCCATCCTTAAAAGCGATATTCCTCATTCGTTACTGATTCATCAAAAATAAACATGGGCTCATAAGAAAGAAGAAGGAATTACGCAACTTTCTTAGGAAGCACTTTTTTGATTTAGGTCCTTGTTATCGATTTATTGATCAAAATAAAAAATTTGAAAAATAGACAAATAAAAATTCCCAACCGCACAATAACAGCCTTTTGGCAACAATAAGGATTGTACAGAGCAGACAACCAACATCCCCTCATAAAAACCGCACAAAAAAGCAGACCGGTTTTAATTGGTGGCAGAAACAGAACAAGTTCCCAGCGCCATCTGCTTCAACCGCGCGGAAATCGGCGAAAACAACAGAGTACTTTTTTTTAATTCTTGCATTACTGATGACAAAATTAATTCAAAGTTTTATTTATTAAAAACAAAAGTTTATATAAACGTCGGTGGCGCGAAAGCGCGCCACGCGCCGTTAGATAATCATCGGTAGGTCGGGTGCACACTCACATCACTATTTAACCCCCGCCCGCGCCAACTATGTTGAGAGAACTTAATTAAATTTTGTATCTCATGTTCATCATCTTTTTTTTTATTATTATTTTTACTTTGGAATTATAATTGCAATCATTGGCGCACGGCATCGCGCCAACTATATTGAAACGTAGGGGTCAAAGCGCCTATTCAGCGCACGTATGACACTATAATTAAAGAGACACAAAGGGAATGAGTAATTTCAGTATAAATTCAACGTCTTCTTATTATTATTTATGTTAAAAAGTAGATCACGGCAAAGGAATGATTATAAACATATGTCAGTGCGCAGCTAAAACTCGTTGATTAGGCTATTTTTTATTTTAATTCAAAAAAGTGGTAGACTAGCCTTGAAAAATGCTCTAAGAATAGAGCAGGCAAAAGGGGCGATTTTTCCCCGGGTGTATGTTTAGACAGAAAAGATGTGGACTAGTCTGAGATGGGTATTATGTGGAATATAGAAAATTTGCATTTGGTTTGGCCAGCTGCTCACTAAATAAAAATTTCTACCATATGATAATGATTTGTTTATACATTGATCTAATCACACAGCACTGTTGCATTTTTTTAGTTTGATAAAATGTCAATTGAAAAAATTATACTCACAGCAATTTTTGACAAGCGCGAAATCGCCACTTTTTCAAATTTATAGTTGTTTCTTACACATACAAATATAACATTCAAATTGAAAAAGTGGTGATTTCGCGCTTGTCAAAGATTGCTGTGAGTATAATTTTTTCAATTGACATTTTATCAAACTAAAAAAATGCAACAGTGCTGTGTGATTAGATCAATGTATAAACAAATCATTATCATATGGTAGAAATTTTTATTTAGTGAGCAGCTGCCCAAACCAAATGCAAATTTTCTATAGTCCACATAATGTCCATCTCAGACTAGTCCACATCTTTTCTGTCTAAACATACGCCCGGGGAAAAATCGCCCCTTTTTCCTGCTCTATTCTTAGAGCATTTTTCAAGACTAGTTATAAAAATGCAAAGCGGTAAAAATTTAGGTTATATGTATCAATAAAATTACATAAGGATAATTTTGTAACATTTAATGTTTTTTATATTCCTTTTTGGAGTATAAAAAAGTTATAGTCAGGTTTTTTAGGTTGCTGAATTCAATTTTTGACCGTATTTTTAGGCGTCTGACTTAGTTTCGGCCACTTTATAAAAACCCAGCTGTAATGTGTGTATAACAAACGTGTAATATTTTAATTTTCCAGTGGAATTACAAAAATAGCTAGCGTTTGATTTTTATGTTGAATCTTGGCTCGATTTGAGAAGCCAGAAAAAAACGTAGTTAGAAAAATAGAAAAAAGACGGTCGAAGTCAAATCAGCTATACACTAAGTTAATTTTTTAAGTATTCAAAACTAATAATTTAGAACCTGTATTTCTTGTAAGTTGAGATGAAAAAGTAACTTTCTTTTTTCTGTGTTCGCTGTTGAATATACGGATTTTACCATCAGTCGTTTCAATTCCACTTCGTAAATTTGCGTTTTTGGTTACTAATAAATTAATGATATTAGAAATTCTGCTCAACTTGGTAGGTTGACAGTTGTATATTCAGGTAATGCTTATCAACTTATGAATTTATTTTATATTTTAAATGAGTTTTGATATAAATTCGTCCATTGACAATAATTTTAAGCAGCTCAAAATTGTAGACTAAAAGGAAAACTTAATGATTCCTTGACCAGTGATAATGATTCAATCTACCAAAGTCACATAATAAATATTTTGCATAAGCATGGTTGGCACGCATCTGATTGGTCGTTCCGTATGATGTTTATTTTAGCAATAGTACGTTCAGCAGTTTTTGTGCGGTTTTCTAACAAAAAGATTCAGATGTTTGACAGTTAGGGTAACTGACTTAATTTCGGCCACGCCTTAATTTCGGCCACCAATTTAGGGTGTTAGAAAATTGGCTTTTTTTTAAAACACAAAAGAACTAGCACAAAAGTAACTGGAATAATGTTGAATAAAGTGTTTTTGCAAAAGTTTTGTATTTTTGTTATTCTACATTATCAGCATTTTTATACAAAAAGTGAATTTTTTGTGATTTTTCTAATTTTTGCTTTGTTTTTAAACTGCATCAAATTTAGAACGAAGCACTATATAACCTTAAAATATCTTCTATTTAAGGCTCAAAGTTGTTAATTTTCATGTTTTGATATTTTCTTCAAAATCATTTTGCAACGTGTTTAACTAACTGCGCATTTTAAGATTCCGTTAATTTCGGCCACCTGAAAATTTAGGTGAAAGAACCTGCCGTTTTTTGCTGTTTTTAAATATCATTGTACTACCGTATTTATAAAGAATTTTTTGCTCGTTTGATTTTTTTTGACGTTTTTTAAGCCAAAAATAAAAATTCAACAAAAAATACAAATTATTAAAACTTGTTTTTTTAAGGTTTTGACATAATTATTTAAAGTCTTGCTAATAACTATTAAAGTTCGCAAACGCGAAAAATTAAGTTATATGTACCAAGAACAATACCTAAGGGTAAATTAGCAACCTTTAGAAATTTTTATTGTTCGTTTAAGCAATAGTTATGGCCAGTTTTTTGTAGGTGGCCGAAATAAATGGCACGCGCCTTAACTTCGGCCACTTTAAAAAAAAAGTTTAAACCTTCACTGATCTTTAAGTGTGACAGAAATATTCAAATTTTGCACTGGAATAACAAATATAGCTATTGTTTGATTTTTAGGCCAAATTTTGGCTTGATTGAAAAAGCCAGAAAAAATTTATTCAAAAAAATAAAAAAAGGTGGCCGAAATTAAGTCAGTTACCCTACGCATTTTTCAACCAACTGTATGCAAAGTATTCCTTATATGTGACATTGGTCGATTGAGAAACCTTTAATTATAAATAAACCCAAAATCTCATTGTACATTAAGGTCTTAAGAAGAATTAATATATAATATCAAAGGTGGATAATCTAATAAAGGTATGTCACAGCGGTCTGTACCAGCGTGCATCATAAAATCCAATTCGGGCCGCATGTCCGGCCAAAAGCCGCACGTCCGGCCAAAAGCCGCACGTCCGGCCAAAAGCCGCATGTCCGGCCAAAAGCCGCACGTCCGGCCAAAAGCCGCACGTCCGGCCAAAAGCCGCATGTCCGGCCAAAAGCCGCACGTCCGGCCAAAAGCCGCATGTCCGGCCAAAAGCCGCATGTCCGGCCAAAAGCCGCATGTCCGGCCAAAAGCCGCACGTCCGGCCAAAAGCCGCACGTCCGGCCACAAGGAAGTTAATTTTGCTGCATTGCGTTCTTGTATTTTTACCATAATGGTGTGACGTGGCCGACTGCTCTGGAGAATATATTATTTACATTTTTCTTGTGTGAATTATTTAAACTTTTATTACGGTCGTAATAAAAGTTTAGATTATCCACCTTTGATGATACCAATAAAATACACGTAAAAATAACAATAAAATACAATACTAAAAATATTCAATTTGTGATTTTCGATTTAGCGTATCCTGAATAATGCACACTTTTTTAAACAAAAAAGAACTTAATTAATAAAAAAGATTCAAACTTTTTGTCAAATATCTTTTAGCGAGATTCGAACCTATTTATTTCTGTAGTGAAGAGACCAAGTCCAACAAGCCAGAAAGACAGAATGCAAAAAAACTGAACAATTTAATAATTTTAACAGGCTAATATTTATTTCACTTTTCAGCAAAATAATAAGCAAATAGTAAATTTTCTATAAAATAGAAAAAAAGCATAAGCATAGAGAAAAAGCATAAGTTACGAAGTTATACAAAAAAATTAAAAAAATAATTTATGGCATTACACTTCAATTATGGAATAAATTAAAGATAAATTCTATCAGGGTGAAAATAGATGAGTAGTAAGTAAAGTAACCACTCGTTTTTTAAGAAAATATCACATGCAGAGAAACACTTGACGCAACTAAATAATAATTGGTTACATAACCGCTGAAAACTTTTTTTTTTATTTTTTCTCGCTCACGGGTTTATTTTTTACTTCTTCCTGGCCGAGAGCGGTCACGCCCTTAATTTTAGCCTGGAAGACTTTAGCTTTAGTTAAGCAATTGAATGAAGAGCTTTAAAGCTCCAGGAGTTGGTCCACAGCTCTTGAAAGCGGAGATTCGCTCTGTTTCAGAACATTCCTGATCTCAACTACTAATTTATCTAACCTATAATATTACCCTCCAGGGAGTTTCAGAGCTCTGGAGCCCCGCCCCTTAAAGGTGCGGTGCGGAGTCAAATTTTTTGTGAAAACGTTTTTTGTGAAAACGTTACTGCTTTCTTTCTTTCTTTTAGTTTCTTTTTTCTTTTACTGCTTTCTTTCTTTTTTTTAGTTCTTACTTTTAGTTCTTGCTTTTTTTAGTTTATATTTTGTAATTTAAATTTTAATACCCATTGGCCTAAGCCTAAGCCAGGTTACAAAGCTTACATTTTGATCTAAAAGTTTATAAACTATTTTAACAGGACAATCTAATTTTCCTACCAACAATATTATTTGAAGACCGAAAATTTAAACCGCACGATAAAACCTTTTATGGTTGAATTGTATCTGGCTGACGTCGAAAATTAGTTTGCCGATATGCGGTTTGACTTAAAAAAAAAAATCGCAGTATGTTGCTTAATTCCACCTTTTTAGAAAGTATACAAAAATTAACCAATTTTTGCCCTTTAAAAGTTTGCATTTGGGTTTCAAATTGTGTAAATTGATAAATAATTATTAAAAAAGGGGTTTTCACCTTTATTATTAACCGCTTTCGTTAAAAATTTTGAATGGTTTTGTTGTTAAATAATCGATTTAATAGTAATTATTGAGGTCAGCTAGATTCTACTAGCTATTATATGTTTTTACAGTTAAATTGATTAACATTAATAATGTACGTGGAAACGGATTTCGTGGAAAATTTCCCATCAAAATTTAAATAGATCGGATTTTAGCGGCGGATAAGTTTTTTAATGGATGGCCCGATAAAGTTTAATCAGGGATGACGCTGGTGAAAAAGTGAAATAAATATTAGCTGCTTGACCCGGCCGTTAAAGTTATTAAATTGTTCAGTTTCCTTCTTTCGGCTGCCCTTCATATAAAAAAATGTTTCGTTTTTTATATTATTTTGTGAAATATCGAATATAATGAAATATATTTTTATTTGTTAGCATATGAAATAAAATTGAATATTGTAAAGTATTTTTCGATCAAAGGAATTTTAACTACACAAAGATTTTCTAGATTTTTATAGCTATATTTTACAGTAAGCTAAAAAAATTCTAATAATAATAAATAAGTAATTTAAAGTAGTGTTTATTTTAGTTGAGAATTGTAAGAGTTGAGAATTAATATGCTATAAGTAGAACACAAGTTTTAAAATATTTATTAAGCTAAAACAATTAGATATTAATTGGCGAAAAAATATTATAGATAAATGCTGAGATTATGATTATTCAACGGTGATAATTGCATCTTTTTCCGGTTGTTTCATTTTGTAGCTACACAATTTTTAAGGTCAAAAACAGTTTATGTTCTTATAAAAAAATTAAAAAGGACAGTTTTTGCTAAAATTTTATGGAAAGTTAATAAAAAATAAGGGACAAATTTTATTGGTAATTTGAAATAAAACGGAATTAAAAATTTTAAAAAAATTGAAAAAATCGAACAAAAAATTTTTAAAAATGCAAATAAATAAATCCTAAATTAGTTTTTTAATTGAATACAATCCAAGGTATTGTTCAGGCTTATATCTAACTAATTCCAAACTTTCCTTAAAATCTGTACATTAATCAATTTTTTTATTTTAATTTTTTGATTTGACGCCAAAAAAACTACAAACTGAACCGTCTTATTTAAATATACATTTTAAGACCATTGACTACGATGCGCAGTAGTCCAGTGGTTAGAGGTTAGAGTCCAGTGGACTTGTTCTCTTCACTGCAGAAATAAATAGGTTCGAATCTCGCTAAAAGATATTTGACAAGAAGTTAGAATCTTTTTTATTAATTAAGTTCTTTTTTGTTTAAAAAAGTGTGCATTATTCAGGATACGCTAAATCGAAAATCACAAATTGAATATTTTTAGTATTGTATTTTATTGTTATTTTTACGTGTATTTTATTGGCTACCAAAGTGGATACTCTAATCTTTTATTACGACCGTAATAAAAGTTTAAATAATTCACACAAGAAAAATGTAAAGAATATATTCGCCAGAGCAGTCGGCCACGTCACACCACTAAGGGAAAAATAACAAGAACGCAATGCAGCAAAATTTACTCCCTTGTGGCCGGACGTGCGGCTTTTGGCCGGACGTCGGCTTTTGGCCGACGCCGGCCACAGCGCGCCACGCCGCCACATGCGGCTGCCGGACATGCGGCTTTTGGCCGGACGTGCGGCTTTTGGCCGGACATGCGGCTTTTGGCCGGACGTGCGGCTTTTGGCCGGACACAACAGATTAATATATAATATATAATATAAGCAGGAGGAAAACGAACACCAAAAAACCAGAATTTCATACTGAACTAAATGTTTAAAAAAACATATCAAAAACCATAATAATACTAAAATCAAATACAAAATATATAATAATTAAATAATAATAAATCAACGATTGATTACCTCCTCCCAATTAGCTTGAAAATATCGATAAACATAGGTTCAATATAAAACATAACGTTCTAATTCCTCCGCAAAAATTTACTTCATCTTTTGCGCACAATGACCCAATAGTAGATCGCTTTTATTCTTCTAGCAAAACTTTAATATTTACATGCAAATAAAGGGTTTTTTAATCCACACTTAAAAAATCAAAAAAAAAAAGCTCTAACGTCATTGTTAGAAAAATTTATTGTAATTGATTTATTTTTTTCAGTTTCTGTGTTGTTTATTAAATAGCATCGTATAAAAAAAATTCGATTCAAAACATTTCGCAGTGCAATTAAATCATTAACGATCATAGGAACTTCATTCTCAGTTCATTTTCCGTTTTTTGTGGATGTTGATCGATTTATATTACATATTTTATAAAATCGCTGTATTTTAATATTGGTCACTATACTAACATTGCCCTTGTTCCTATTTTTTGTCTAAACCAATTAAATTTGGTCCGTTTTTAGTTTGTTTTTTTTTGATGTCAGTTTTTAAATATATTGAAAAACTAATAATCCTTTTAGCTATTATAAAAATTAATAATAATATTTTTTAAAATTCACTGTAGCTCAGTCCAAAAGACACGAAAAATTAAGTAACTTACAATTTTTTATACATTTTTATTGCATTAAATAGATCATTCGAGCCTAATTCAACTTTGTAATCATTACGACCAAAAAAAACTTGTAGCGATAGCTGATTTTCGGCTTACAGTTTATCCGAAAATATGTATATTTTTAAAACTGTTATGAGAAATCACCAAGAATAAACGAGCTACTTAAAAATGGCTTACGCAAGTAGGGCCAATCATTAACAAAATTTTTAAATAGTTCAATTAAAAAAATTATTTTAATTAAAAGTCACCGCAAAATTGACATTTTGTAATTTAGAAAACAGTGGTGCAGTTTGGTTTTATTTCTGCTTAGAAAATATTGGTTTATTTGTTTATTTTGCAAAATACTTTGCGATTATTTTTTCCCATGAAGTAGGATTGTGTAATGACAGATAAATCAAAAGGATTATAGAATTATAAATGTACAAAAAAATTACGAGTCGTATGTCAAAAATATAATGTACGAGAGTTTTTTTTAATTTAAAAGCTTAAGACATTACTGTTTATGTTTTGTTTTCCATGGATTAATACGTCATTTTTCGTTTGTTCTTCGGCCATTCTAACCAAACGATCAGCGAGTGATTTGATACCTTGTTCTTGGATATGTTTAGCTGAACTTAAGCATGTACATACAATATTATTTGATAATGCTGTTTAATATTAATTATATATAATAATAAATGCATTAAATTGGAATTCTATCAGGGTACAATTAGCACGGTGGTCAAGTAAGCACTAGTTCTCTAACAAAATATCACGTTCAGAAAAACACCTGACGTAACTCGATGATAATTGGTTATATTACATACAACTAAAAACTTTTTGAAAACTGGGCTGAGTTTGATATACGGCTTTTCCGTTTTGTTAGTTTTTGTTAAGTATTCAAGAAGTTTTGCAATATCAATGGACACGCTTATTATAAAAGGACTTAAATTTTTTTTAAAAGTTTTTTGGTAGATTTTATGCCTTAATTGGATTTGATAATGATTTCTTGTATAACACAGTAATTGCATTAGATTATCCACAGGTTTAGGGTCGATGGAGCCGAGGGAACTTGGAGCCAAAAAAAAATCGCTAAAACCTATACCTTAGCCTAAGCGAAGCCTAAAAAAAGATCAAAATTTTTTCGATGGCTCAAAGTTCCCTACTTGCGGCTCTAAAGACCCTGTACTCTTAGATAAGAACGAGCATATCAAAAAAAAATTTTTTACTCTCATACTTTTAATCTTTAAAATAAAATATTTAATAGTTTTCAACCAAAATTAATATAACTAATGTGTCGCAGTTAAAATTTTTTTGAACATCTGCTTTAGTTCCGTACTTGATGATCTAAACACTGTTTTTGAAATGGAATTTGGAACAAAAATTTCGCTGAAGTCAAACATAGGCACCACTTTTGACGCATATTCCAATAAGTGGTTTATATCCTAAAATGTTTACGAATAAAAAAAATACCTAAGATTACTAAAAGTGTTGCAATAACACTAAAAACTACCCTTTAATTATATACCAGACGCTCAGGCGTTTTCTTTTTGTATTGTTGCATTTGTTTTTTGTTTAGTTTCAAACTTGATACAGATAAAAGCTGCGCGTTAGTTCGTTAGAACTGAAGCACATGCAATATGATCTTCTATCGTTAAACTACCGTTATTAGCTTTTTTTGTCCATTTTTTTATATAGTATGAAATAGAGATGTTGAGTTACATATTTTGCGGGTAAACTATTCCAATTCGAAATAATTCTATTGTTGAAAAAGTTTTTATTTAGATCTAGTCGAAAAAATTTTTCTTAAGCTTGGAACCATTTCTTGTAATAGAGGAAATGGTTTCAAGCTTGAAACCATTTCTTCTGGTTAATTTTAAAAAACTTAGGCAGGTCTTCATCAACTAAACTGTTGATTAGTTTATAACACATTATCAAATCATTGTGCAAGACTTTAAAGATTTAGTTTGAAAGACGTGTTTCATAATTTACATAAGGAAACAAACATCTTTTGTACAGTTTAAGTGTGAAGCATTTTAGGACATTTTCAAGTCGATTTAAGCCCACCTTAACATAAGAATTCCACACGTAAGTTTCGAACTAAATGAGCGGACGCTTATAAGATTTGTAACCTTGCAAAAGTATTTTCATGTTATTTTAAAAGCTCGAAACAATGAGGCTGCTCTGCAATAAGCTTTAGCAGCTATTTTTGCACAATGTTCTGAAAGTTTTAAATGTGATAAAATAACACTCCTATAAATCATGCACACATTTAACATCAGTGATTATTTTATTATTTAGTGCATATTTAGCTCTCGAGTTATTGTAACCCAGGTGTTAAACCGCATACTAACGTTAAAAAATACAAATATATTTTTAAAGCTAAACAGATGCAAAAAATAAATTTAACGTTATAAAGTCCAGTGTAAGTGTTTTTATAAAAATTTTTTAATTAGGTAACACCACTAAGAATCAAAACAAAACAACACAACACAAAGCAAAAGTTATTTATAAAATGTTTACCGTTTTTCTGGATAATACGCAGCAAAATTTCACGAGTAAATAATTGATAACTTTTTATAGGCAAATAAAATCTAGCTGATTGCGAAAATTGCAGTATTGAATCGACTATTTAACAACAAAGCCATTTAAAATTTTTAACAAAATCGGTTTAATAATAAAGATCAAAACGCATATTTTAATAATTATTTATCAGTTTACTTAATTTAAAACCCAAATGCAAATTTTTAAAGGGCTAAATATGGTTAATTCTAGTATATTTTGTAAAAAGATGGAGTTAAAAAAAAAATTCTGCGTTCTTATTTGTTATTTAAAAAAAAACGTCATTACCGCACAATTTTAATTGGTCCCCTCATGTCTGCATTCTATTTTTCAGCGTCAGCCAGATATAATTCAACCATAGGTATAAAATTAAAATACACAAATAAAAGTAAACCGCAATTACTGTCTCATTGTCAAAAGCAGGATCTTTCGAAGCTTGTTCGTCGGGTCGAATTTTCTCCAAATCGTCACCAAGTAAAGCATGGATTATTTCAATTGCGTTTTTGTCTCTATTTTGCATCTCGTCATAATTTTTCTGATGCTAAAAATAAAATCATTGATACTGTACACACGAATTTAAGCCTTGATTATATTCAAAGGTATACGAAGATTACTTTTAGAGCTGTGCTATTAATGTAATTACAAAAGATTTTATTAATTTAAAGAAAATTGACAAACGACTGTCGCAATGGCGTATAATTATAGTTAGTCGGGACAAATATATTTCAGAATAAAAATGATAGTACTTTTGTAATTTGTAGCTAATTTATCAGTTATATACGAAAATCTAATTGATACTGCAGTCTAGCCTTGCCTTGCATAATTAGGGCTTACAGCCTTACCTTGCTTGTTTTATTACTACTGAAAAATTTGCGTGTTGCTTTTCTACGAAAAAAATATTGTTCTTAATATACGTTTCAATTGGTTTTACAATAGAGTACGTGAATATTACTAAGCTTTTAAGATTGGGTACATTTCAAATTTGTATGGACTTACAGTCTCCCAAACACACATACAAAAAATTAGAAGTGGTTTTGTAGATCATAACACTTTTTTATGCTATAAGCAAGTAAACCAAATGTCGTTAGTGCACTTGTGTACTAAATAAAAACTAGGGACTTTGTAATTACCATTTAAAACAATGCCAATCGTTAATTCATAATAACCAAGATTTTCAGCTAACTAGTTTTTATAAATAACAGTAAATGTAAAAAATTTTATATGTCATCATATGACCATCGATTTTTATTCACTAAACAACTGCACCAAACACGTTCGGCTTGCCTTTATTATAAATATTAAACTTTTTACTCGTTTAATCATTGCTACTTCTACTGCGGAAAGAAATTGTTGAACTGCGTTTTTTTCCGAATTCGCATTCTCAAGTTTTTTCGCATAATTTTCTTCTATACTTTTCAACCATTTCATTTCTTCGCTTCCCAGTTCAAATTTCTCGTATTTGGAAGTTTCATTTGAGTTTTTAAACATTTTTTTAAGCGGATGCAATGTAAAATATTAATATATTTAACGATAAACTTTATGTATATATGAGTTTAAATGCAAATACACACACGTGTGCACACAGTCACTTGCAAACGAAAATTTATTAAATAAAAATAAGTATGATGCTGTAATGAAGTTTCACAAATTATATTTTTACCGAAAAACAAAAAAGTGATTCATTTCTCGCTTTATAGGCGCCTACATGTAGTATTCGAATTAAAAACACGAAACCGAAAAACCAGTTACTTCTAATACTATTTTGTCTACAGACAGACGACCTTTGGCTTAAACTACATAAAAAATATGAGCAATTTTAGTAATAAAACACGCTAACAAACTATTTCGCAGATTGGTAAAAATAAATAAATAATATCAAATTTCAATTCAATGACGAAATTGACGAAAATATGAGTGTACTTTTAAAATCTAGATTTAACTCTCCTAAATTTTTTTAACAACATAATTATTTCACAATAGAATTCACTTTCAGAAAATCAAATATCCGCTTCTTCATTTTTTAGCTCCAAATACAGAATTAAGAATTGTCCTTGTTAGTGCTTATCTGTAGGCCTTAGGACCATTTTTTAGTAAACCACGATTTTGTAGCCAATTTTAAGTGACTCGAAATTGGTTTTCTTGGGTAATGTAATATATTGTGTAATGTTCGTTATATGTTTACTAGAATAAACTGATGGAAATATGACTGTTAAAATTTACCCCTTTCCGCCTGTTTCCCGGTAAGATTTGAACTAAAAGCACAACAAACTTGGCTGGTGAATTGTACACAGTCGAAAATGGAGATCATGTGATAATCAAATAAAACAAAATTATTTATCATGATTTATAATAATAAATTTGCAATAATCATGATTTCTAACTAACTGATTTTTATAAACAATTAAAATGTGAATATTTTGATTTTTTTTATCATATGGCTCCGCATTTTTTATTTACTGAAAAATTCACCAGTCGCATCTGGCTTGCGTATAGGATGACAGTTTTTGAAGCCGAACTTAAAGCCGTTAAAAAAATTAAAACCCAAAATAAAAAAAATGTTTGGGGTTAGGTTTAGACCCAAGCTCAGGAATGAGATTTAGCGATTTTAAAGGTTTCGCTGAAAATTCTTAAATTCAGTTTCAGTTTAGGCATATTTGGACTTTGTCATAGATTTATGTGACTTTTGTCTCAAAATTTCCTGCGTCTGACTCTAAGTTACCCACCATTCGGTTTCGAAGTTACTTTAATCGCAAAAAAAGATAACACCTTTACTAGGTAAAGGTCGTATTAAATTTTAACATTCCAGTTTTTCGTTTACAAACGCCCTTTTTGTTTAGAGATAGACAATGGCGCTACTGATGGTTCTTGACTCAGCATATAAAGAAGGTTATTTAAAAATAAGTTGATATTGTGTTAATTTTCATTGATTTCAATAATTTTGTTACGAGCAAATCAAATTAATGATTTTCCGATTTTGAACTTTAACGAAAATTAAATATGAATAAATTTAATAACAAATAATCGAATATTAGCCAAGTTATGACAAAAAATTAAAAGAATGTTTTGATTTTCTTACAATGCAGATTCAAATTTAAAAATCTGTGTGATGATTATAATACAAGCAATTTCGTCCTATTTTATCTTCCAAATTGGCTCTAAGTATTGCAATTCAACCATACTTTGGGAAACCAAATGTGCGAACATCAAGGTTTTTATGAAAATTATTTGTTAAAACAAATCAAAAAATTTTGTTTGCAATTCACAGTTCATCAATATGTTTACATGTTTACAAGCTTATTTGACATCTTATCCTGGTAAACAAATATTAACAAAACGGCAGACTTCTTCATTGTTAGATAGACTCTCCATTTTTGGAATAGAACCAAGAAATAAATGTTATTATTCCTTGCCTCTAAGATTTTCTTCTAAGATTTAACTCCGAGAAAAACTAGAGATTAACGATTATTAAAGTTTTATGAATCTAGTTTTTTTGTTTATTTGTATGTTTTGATTGCATAATATGTAAGCAGCATTCTGTTAAACCATATCAGTCTTAATTCATTCTTTTTTGACTGTGCATATATTGAAGAGCGAGTTTTATTGCCACGACGCAACTTTTTTTCGTCATAAAAAAGTTTGCAAAATTTTTGTTTTAAAATGTTAAAAAAAAATCATTTTTAAACGTTGTATAAAAACGACGCTAAAATCTGGCATTTCACTGCAAACCCAAAATTTTAGAAAAAAATGGCCGGGGTTCACCATTGTACCGAGGAAATTTCATTTGTTACAGTGGCCAAAATTTTTCAACTAACTCCAACAGTGAAAGGATTCACCCTTGAAGCATCCGAAGATACTGCCAAAAAACTAAATTTTTTGGCCGGACAATGGGTGGATTTGCATATTCCTGGTTTAAAAGAAATAACTGGTTACTCAATGTATTCCGCTCCACATACTCTTCAGTCTGAGAAAACATTCAATCTTGCTGTTAAATTTTCTGATTACCCACTGACAAAATGGATGCACGAACAGGTATATAATATATATTCTTTTGCTATCAGTTCGGATTTATATTCATACATTAGTATTCTTTTACAAGAATAATGGAATTTTTGCAGCGGCGTTTGATTTAGTATTTTGTTACTCAGCAAATATTAATTACTATATACTTCGCTTTAATCAAGACCCACTTTTTGGACGTATGGGATTTGTAATAAACTACCATCTGGCACGAGCAGTTCCTCATTAAAAAATGTAGACTATATGAAAACGATTCGTTTATTCTGTCAACTTGAAGCAAAGTCTACAGTAATATTTTCTGAACTATAAAATCTAATCGAGAATATATGATATTTTATTAAGAAGCAAAACAAAAATTAGAATTATGCATACCACGTGTGTATGTGTATATCGTTTGAATTCGCAATAATATTCTGTATAATTTGTTTCCGCTAATCATTCTTTTTTTTAACTTAATTTATTCTTGACAAAATGATTTTTGTTTTTCCGATGTGTTTGCTTATAATTTTGTTTTCTAAACCAACAAATAGATTTTATAAAGCGTTTATAATTTTTCAATCAATTTTTATAGCATTCTTAAAAAGCATACATTTTAGTGTAAGGTTGGCGACAAAGTTGGTGTAAAAGTCGGTGGGAATTATTACTACGACCCCAGTAAAGATAATAGTTGTTTGCTTCTATTAGCAGGTGGAGTCGGTATCAATCCGATTATGTCAATTCTTGATGAAACTCTTAACTATGACCCAAACAGATCGATTTGTTTGTTACAATCAGCATTATCTCAAAACGAGCTTCAATTTAAGGTATTTTTCATGATTATTTATTTATGTATATTTATTTCCAAATCATTTTTTAAGCAGTGAACTCCAGTAACAAATCCA
This sequence comes from Microlaimidae sp. YZB2_3, assembly GCA_030248175.1. Taxonomy (NCBI): domain Eukaryota; kingdom Metazoa; phylum Nematoda; class Chromadorea; order Desmodorida; family Microlaimidae; species Microlaimidae sp. YZB2_3. The sequence continues at coordinate 28,198 of JASAMX010025518.1, forward strand.
GTAACTCCAGTGGGAGTCCCAAATCCTAATGGGACAGAAGTGGTTGGTTGGCTGACTTTTTGGCTGAATGTATTTTATTTATCATATTACTAGTCTTTTGTTTCTTGGTGCATACTAAATCAGTGCAATGTTTCTATTGCTTTGTATGTCCCAGTTGTAGACGAAAAATAAATACAATACAATACAATGCAACAATCTATTAGCAAAGGATTTTAGCCCATCAGGACAGTTTACACATTTTAAATGTCCACGTCCACGGTGGTTATTATTGGAACATAACCTAAAAATTCTTCAGTGATTAATTTATTAAAGCGATCCACCCTTTTCAATGTAATCGCTATTTTAACCACGAAAAGTTTTATCTGACTATAAAGTCATTGCTTAATAATAATATTTGGTCCAAATATTTAGAAGCTAAATGTTGAAAGACTCAATTTTTTTAAAGCTTTGTAAAATTTTCTAAATTTACCTTATGCTTTTTACTGATTCTGAATATTTATGGGGTGAAATAAAAATACAAGGTTTTTTACATGGTGATTGATCACGTAACTTGTGGAAAAACTTAAACAGTATACCATTTAGGGTAGTGCATTTAATTTCGACACTTTTCCCAATTGGGCATTTTTGATTTTGAACTATATCTTTGGTAATCCTGGACGGAATACGACGTTTGATAGCTCAAATGAGAGCTAATTATATGTAGATGACTGTCGTGAGCTTTTTATTTGTTATGTTATGATATTTTTATGTGAAATTGTGTAATTTATAAAAAATAAAATTGTTACTCGTTTTTAGAACATGGGCATTTCATGATTACGCAATAAATTGGTTTAAAAATTAAACTGTCCTGGTAAAATTTAGTATATTTTTCGAATTTTTAGTCCCCGTGGTTCTACGTTGCGTCTGTGGTGAGCAATCGTTATAAAATAAAATAGTGTAATTTTGGCCTCACATATTGCTCTAGGTAAAAACGGGTTGATTAAGTGGTCGGGTGTTAAATTGTAGTTGTAAATAGTTAAAAGACAACGTTGAAATGTGTAGCAATACGTAACTGAACGAAGTACGATACATATA
>JASAMX010025520.1:0-30637 GCA_030248175.1 Microlaimidae sp. YZB2_3
GTTAATAGCCTAAGTGTTTTGTAGTAGTTAGCACGTCGGTAGTTTAGTAGCTTAATATTTAATTCTTAGTTTCGGCTTATTGCACTAGGTTTGCCTCGTAGCCTAATTTAATTATTAGTTTTTCCCATGCCCTAAGTTTTGTTTTCTTTTCTTAAATGCTATAATTAATAATCGCTTTCTTTCAGGAGGATGTCAGCTTTACCGTCTAACTTTCGGGAAAGAACTTCCCCAAAGATAGGCATCTCGCACTAAAAATAGTTTTATGCTCAAATTAAATTTTTAATTTCGGGTAAAATATTCATGCAAAATGCTTATTTTTCATGGTAAAAATCTTGCGAGAACTTTGGCCTGCTGTTCATCCTGGTTTTGGATTATTTCTGTAAATTATACTTTCCTTATTTACAGTGCCCGAACATCAAGAAGCGCCTCCCAACCTGCGATTGGCAATACGGGTAGCCCGACACAGTCACCTTCAGCGACTGGAAGAGGAAGCCGCACGGGTGAGACGAGAGCAGCTTCGGTTAAATCCATCACTTCTGACACGAGCATGGCCTCCGCCCCCGACCCTGCAGGAACTGCAACGAAGGACGGTTCCTCCCTCGCGGCAACCTGCACCAGACCCCCAGGGTGCCCAATCCACGAGGCCCCCGCCTCCGGAGCCTCTGCAGCAGCACCACCGGCCGGTGCAGGAGAACCAAATGGAGATTCGGAATCAGAGCTCTGGTTCCCCGTCATCTTCTACCCGGAGGACAAGCGCCCTCCGCCGGGAGTCGGAATCAAGCGACGGCCGAGATCACCCCCAAAGAAACTAAAACCAAGGATTTGGGTGCAAGATTCCTATAATATTTGGGAAGAGGAACAGTCAATTGAAGACAGCGACTAGCGCTTTATTAAAAAACTGTATTTTCTTAAAATTTTCTTTATTTACTTTTTTTTCTATCTGTGAAATTTTGGGGCGTGATATTTGCAAAAATTAAAATTTTTCTAAAAAGCAGGGTTGCGCTGAGTTGGTGGGTTGCCCCCCCACATATATATTTAGTTTTTTTTGTTTTCTTTTTACTAGTCTCCCCTAAAAACAGGGCTAAGCGGTGACATAAGTCACCAATTTTTGTTAAAAAAATTAAAAAATGTGTTTTTTGTTCCACCTTATCAAAAAAGCCGGCTCTCCGGATTGCCCTGGTGGAGGGCCTTGTTGTGAGTTTTTTAATGTCCCCCTTCCCTGGCACCGCCTGAGATAGGCCAGTTATTTTTAAAATAAAATGTATGTTTTTTTCTTTTTATTGTTTTTTTTGTGTTTTGTTTAATAAAATCGACCTACACCGACGCAGACTCTCCCCCCATAGCAGCTTTAATTTTTGTTTAAATACGGGTAAAACAGTGCTGCTCACCATCACGGCGAAACTTTTCCGTCCGCTCGCCTACCCTTTTTCTGCTTACCCTGGTTCGCCGGGGACGGCTCAAACTGGGTGGGAAGATGCGCCGTGCGTTGGTCCCCTTTGTCCCCCGGCGCCCCTTCGCCTCTTGCGTAATTATTAAATATTTTTATCCCCTCCCCTTAGCTGCACAGGCAGCTCGTCGCTCTCACGCCCGGGTGGCTCGCCTCACTTACAAACCGACTAAGTCGGCGGTGAAAAGGCGGTCGTACTTAACGCTCCGCAGGCCGCTCAAAATTCACCTTTGGGCTCCTCATTTTACACAGGCGTGTAAAATGAGTAATCACTCAGCAAGTAGCCGGTTGACCGGAGTGGGGATTACAGCGTGTTAAAACATGCAAACACGTGGCTTTTGTTTTCAAAATTCCGCATATATAAGTGGCGCGGTTTCGCCAAAACGTTAGTTTAAAAGTTTTCTTTGACTCGACTGGAACAGCCTCTCAACCGCAATAGTTTTTAGAAGAACGTTCTGCACCATTTTTGTAGGAGGGTTCCGAAAAGGAACCCTCTAATTTTTCTGTTATCTGCGCTTCCCCCTGGGTTGTCCGGGGTGGTTTTTGTGGCCCCTTGTCTGAGCCGAGTCGGCGGTTGCAGTATAACCGTCCGGCTTTATTTTAGTGTTTGTTTACGGCTCTCCCCTCCCCCACTTGAAAAACTACGGGCAAATTGGTGGAATTTTTACGACTCTTCGAGCCCCCCTACAGAGAAACCGCGCCAACTAGCGTATTATGCGACGTTGGTAACTTTTTATATCCGGAACAATTGCGGTTTAATCCCCCCTAGTCACCCGGCGATTACTTGCGGATTGGTGGAAAAACGATCGTAGTTCAGTCAGGTAAAATGGCCCACCGTGGCTTAGTCGGTCCGATTGAGTCTGAGCTAGTCAGAACTAGCTCCGTAGGATTGTTTTTGTAGATACGTAAAGTTAGTTAGCTTAGGGCTCCCCTTAAGTTAGTGGTGGTTTAGGTTTTCCCTTCTCCCCCCTTGCTTAAGTTAAGGCCCTCTTTAACTTAGGGTTAGTTTTGGGTTACCCACCCACACCGTATTTTTCAGTCTGCCTTCGTGTAGGTTCCCGGGGTTTTTGCCGTCTAAAGGTGCCAACTTGCAAAACTGTGTTAAATAGGCTTAAAGCCTCCTTTTTATATTCTCCCCCTTCACTGCCCGCAGCTTCGGCTAACCAAAAAGCGCCCCAATTTTTAGTTAAGTTCCCACCCAGGCTAAGCACAAACAACATAGTAACATACCTTTTTTTTAAGTAACACAATAGGCTAAGTAAAAGTCCCCAATAGGTGCCGCCCGTAAAGTAGGCTTACCCCTCATTTTTTGTGTAGTGTGTATTGGCCTGGTAATACCTTGGTTGGCCGCCAATAAATTTAAATACCGTAAATCCGTGTTTGGCAGTTTAGACGAGAGCTCAGTCGGCTAGCCCCTACTTAGCTCTCGTCAACTAAAAGTACTAATTACTAACTGATAACGGAACCGACTGAGTACACCTTTATCTGGCTGGCGCCAAAGACCGAACTTCGCAGCGACAAGCAAAAGCCCGCTAGGGCGTAAGTGACAGATTTTCTAACTTCTCTTCCCTTTTCCTTCCTAGGCGGACAAATGTGCGCCGCAGCTGATCCCCTGCCGAATTTAGGCGCTACAATAGTATTCCATATAAAAAAGAATTCTTTTGGAAACATCGTTTTGATTTTGCTAAATTTCCGTCTTTTGAAACATTGGATCCCGCAGCGCTCACACGCCACCCAAGATTAATTTCATTTTATTTTTTTAAATATTTTTATTGTTGCTATATGGCTGCTAATTAGCGGTTAGGATATTTGTTCGCTCTTCCCGCTGAAAATTAGTAAATTTTATAAAAAGGTAAGGAATTATAATCGAAACCAAAAAAATAACTACAAGAGAATGTGTATTACTGAGTGAAGTTACTTAATAAGGAATTCAGTAAGGAAAAAAAAGTGTCACACAAGTACTCTAGTACCCAATGCGTAACTTAAAAAAAGGGTCATTTTTCACATGAACAGAGGTTTAACTAAGGGCAATAGAGCATATACGAAAATTAAATTCAGGTGAGGCGGCAATTTAGCATCTACGTGCAAAAAATCAGCTCAAAATATTTACCACAGGAAAAATTTTTGGGGGACCAAAAAAAACAAAACACGAAAGTCAAAAAAGTTAAGCAAATTAAGCTTATTAGTATGAAAATCATACATGTTTAGTAAAAGTTTTGAGGTTTTTAGTATCAGAAAAATTTGGGTTATATTTCAGTCATGTAAAATGTTTAGATTTTTAATTGGCTAAAGAGCTATTAAAGGTTTTGTTGATTTTAGATGACGCCATCAACAACGGTTAACCGCGCACTTAACCCATTTAATATAAGGGAAAAAGCGCTCCGCGTTCTTCCCTGATTATTAGTGCTTAAACTAAAATATATAAACTATAAATACATAATAAAAGATTCAAATCTGATTAAAAAATTTCAAAGTCAAAATCAAAGCTTCATTCTAGCAGACAAAATTCCCCAACAATATTATCATAAAATCCTAATGCGAACCGATTAATGTTTACCAGACAATACACTATATGAAAAAACACGGTTCCATTTAGAATATGATTCAAAGCTGTAAATTAAAAAAAAACACTAATTAAAAATACTGTTTAATTTTTAATAAAAATTGGCTAAAGTCTTTTCATTATAAATAATGCATTCCATTTTACAATTACTATATAACAAAAGAAAGTTTCGTAAATCAATTCTACTTTTCTGCACTTTAAGCTTAAAGGTGCAGTACCGAGTCAATGTTTTTGTCTTCGATTTTAATTATTTTTTGTGAAAATCTTACCCCTGTCTCCCAATAGCCCACAAAAATTTGTTTATCAAAATATCTCCAGTGGTTCAGAAGATATGATCAATGATCCTCCTCCAAAAATGGTGTTTTTCGACAATTTCTACTTGAAAAATTGCTCAATGGGTGTTACCCAAAGAAAGCGGCTATTTTCTACTTCAATCTGAACTTTGATCGTTAAGATTGGTGCAGTATTTTTTGAGATGTTACGTTTCTCAGACAAAAATCCACGGCGATTTTTTCGCTAAAAATACGAAATGTAGGCGAAAATGTTGGGCAAATTTCATCAATTCACTGCGGTCGTTTGGTGTTTCCAACGAAAATATCGACCGTTTTTTTGTACAAGAAACGCAATATTTCGACAAATACTGCACCAATCGTAACGATCAAGACATCAAATTAAAGTAGAAAGTAGCCACTTTCATTAGGTGCATATTTTGTAATTTAAATTCTCATACCTATTGAGCAATCTTTTAAGTACAGAATTTTCGAAAAACACCTTTTTTGGAGAGTTATATTTTTCAAACCGCTGGAGATATTTTGATGAAAAAATTTTTGTGGGGTATTGGGGGCAGCGGTAAAAGTTTTCACAAAAAAAAATAAAAATCGAAGACAATAAGTTTGACTCGGTACCACACCTTTAAATCTAAATCCTCTGGTACTATTGTGGTGATTAATTATTAAAAAATGATTTGGATCTATATTTGTTTTCCATGTGAAGTTTTGTAGCATTGTCAGATCAAAATATTATATCCCTCTTGTACATGTAGTGTTTTAAGTTTAAAAACCTTTTTCTTTTTTTTTAATTTACGTAAAGAAGTCTATTCTTTAAATAACCTTGCAGTAAAACTATGTTTTATTTTTTCCAATTAATAAGATGTCTTGCTTTCGATATGGATTCCTAAGTGCACTTTCCTACCCAATGGTAGGCCAAACATTATGTAGTATATTGGTGTAGCAAATTTATTACTAAACTAAAATTCAAAGGTTCCGAATTTAATCAAGATAATTTAGGCTTTTTTAGCAATGAGCAAAATGTTTTAAGAAAATCCGACGAGCAAATCCTTCAAATTTAACGAATAGGCTTATAGATCATTTATTTTTTATTAATTTTTTTGGAAATATTTTTATAGTGTGCTTTATAGGAAACTTTTAATTTGGAACCAATACTTTTATTTTAAATTTGATTTAAACAATTATAGTGAACGTTTTTTTCTGATTTTTAAACGGGTTAAAAAAATAAATAAAAAAAAATAAGTTAAAAAAAACCTAAGTAATATAAAATATGTGCTATGTATTGTGTAGAGTTCCGTATGTTTGCTGGCATATAAATGATCATGATGATGATAATAATGATGATGTTGATATAAATGGATACTTTAAAAACAGTGCTTATAACGTTAGATTTAGCTCAACTGCAAAACAATGATAGGACCGTATATACATAATTTTTTCTACAGATTTCTCGTATTTTTTATGGGGCGCAGGTTGCGGCGCGAGCCGCCTCTAAAACAGGTCAGTTTCAGTAATTCCAATAGCTTTTCCCTCTCTCTTCGTTAATTAAAGTCACAGTCCATATAAAAAAAGGTGCTTGATATTTTTTTTATCTTTGAAAAACAGTGTGTGTCAGTCTCTAGTCACAGTTACGTGTATAATATATAAATTTTGAGTCTTTCTCCCGTAATGACGAGACATCTAACGCTCCATCGGCAAATCAAATTAGTTCGCTAACACCATAAAAAACCGATCGATACGCGTATTTGAAGTATAGTCGGAGCTTCTTATTATATACGGATCAATATGTTAGCTGAGTTAGCTGTCATGCGCCCAGTTTCATTCACAACGAATTGTTAACTCATTTCAGAAATATCGGAAAGTAGGCGAATAAAAACGGGTCACAATAAAAAAATAAAAATGATAAAAATAGGAAAGATTTTCACTATAAAATAGTTTTTAGTTGTGTGCTTGTTTGTTCGTTTATTTGTTTGTTTCTTTAAATTCTGACTTTTTTCTGATAATTACTGAAGAAACAACTGAGCAAAATTGAGAAGTTTCACAAACCGATCAAGACAAAATATAATTTCTATCAAAAAATATTATAAAATTATAACAACGGGATTATTTAAAAATTGCTCTAAGGCAACTTTATCCAAATACTAACTTTAGCAGATTGTAGCTTCTTTTTAAATTTTATATTGATGTGGCTATAATTTTTTCAGAAAACTGATTAAATTTTCAAACTATTCTATTATTAAAAACCCCGAGCATAATTTTTACTTTTTTACTTTTAATTTTAAAATATCATATCTAATAGAATTTTTCTTAGCTAAAAAAGGTTGGTTTAGTGTCTTGTTATAATTTTTTATAGCAGTTTGCGAGATCAAATTATAAAAACGCCATGGAAAAAAACACGAAAAAATTCTGTAAAAAAATTGATGATTAATTTTTAAATTATGTTATAAAAGAAAATGATACAAAAGGTTGCAAATGTGAAATTTAAATTATATATTGCCCCAAATCTAAATATTAATAATTTTTATAGATATATTTACACCTTTTCGTTTAAAGTATACACAATCAGGCACATCTACAACTTCACTCTAAACATCACATTTTATAAAACCAACCCCTCCCCCAGTATTATCTATTTTTTATTTATGTTACATGTCTTAAAAGCTTTGAGTTTACTAAAATTTTAACTAAATTTTTGCGCTGTCGTCTGGAGCCCGTTTCTATGAACCTTTTTTCGGTCGCCTTCTTATCTTTATACGTCAGCAGCCTGAAACTCCGCCCACCAGATCCTTCCTAAGAAAGAAATATACGTCCATAAACGGTCACATTTACAACAAAAAGCCATTTATGCTGTGTTACTTTTCAGTTTACGTAATATAAAAATTATATCTGCTTACATGGTTACAGAGAATTCTGTGCAAGCCGGTTTGACTAGAAGAAGCGTTAGTGCTCTGGAAGAAATTTATAATTCTTCCAAGTAGTTCACTTGTTTTTGCCAAGTATTTTTACTTTTTATTTAGAAGATAAACCTTTAATTACGTTGTTTGTGTCCTTCCGGCCTTTTTAAACCTTATAGTGCCGCTTTTATATATTTTACTCATTCTATGTTTTACTTGGTCTGTTGTTTATCGTGATTGTTTGCGTTAAAAATTTAGCCAAAGGTGCCAAATAATTTGTCGAAAATTTATCAATTAAATTTAAATGAATTTTAGAAAATCTTCGTGAAATTAGTGTTACAATTGTGCCTTTTATTTTTTTTATTTTTTACATCCAAAGGTTTTTAAGGCTTACGTATTATTAAATTTATTACAAATTCATCTTAAAAAAAATTAATTCACTTGAAAATTGCGTTTATAATAAGTATAAAATTTTAATTTTGCTTGAAGATTGGCGTTAAATAAATTGCACTTACACCATTTTTGGAAATATAAACTAGTCAAAACACTTGAAGCTATTAACTGCTCCCGTTGTAATGATGTTTTAAACATAAGACGCTTTAAAAACTTTATAAATGCTAGTTATAATAAAAAGTCTAACGGGTGATGGTTCAACGCAGTACCTTAGTCGATAAAATACTAAGGTTACAGAGATTAGGTTCAAGTCCGATATTTCCCATTTTTTAGCCAAAAATCTAAATTTTTTCTAATTTTTTGAATTTTTTTCTAAAATCCAAATTCTAATTTTTTTTCTATTAAAAATACAACGTCACACGTTGACTTTACATCGTCAAAGTTCCCAAAATGGTGCAATTGTGTTTCTTGCAAATTATTTAATTAAAGGTTTTGGTGTAAAAATGTGATTTTCGAAAACAACAATATCTTAGCGAGTTTCGAGCAGATCAGGAAAAATTAAAATATTTTTAGGAAGCTAAAATACGGGAAACGTTTTAAAAAATTTGAAAATTTATGTTAACGTAAAAAAAAAAAAAAAAAAAAAAAAAAAAAAAAAAAAAAAAAAAAAAAAAAAAAAAAAAAAAAAAAAAAAAAAAAAAAAAAAAAAAAAAAAAAAAAAAAAAAAAAAAAAAAAAAAAAAAAAAAAAAAAAAAAAAAAAAAAAAAAAAAAAAAAAAAAAAAAAAAAAAACACCAACAAAACCACCAAACAAATTTCTCAGCCACGTAGACGTATTATGTTTTCGATCAGTATTGACGTTCAACTTTCTTGTTCCCTGCGTAAAGTCAATTCTAGGAACGCGTTAACTAAAATTTTTTTCGAACACAATTTTCGATTTAAAAAAAAGACAATATGCGATTAATTATCAAAAATTTTTGTAAACTTGGTTTTTCAGCGCCTATTTATCCAACCAGTTCACGCTTTTCTACCGTTTAAACCCAACGTGCGGAGTAAATTCCGTCAAATTGTGGAACTATCAAGACCCTCAAATATGCAGATACGAATCGTAATTTGCGACAACATATGTTTTGCTGTGGTGTGGGAATAGAAGTTTGGGGAGATAAAAAAAGGTGGGTTGCCATGATCATTGGGGATCAATTTTTCCCTGATGCTTATTGGCTGAAAGTGATTTTATAACGTCAAAATTCTGTGGAAATCTTTAACACTGAACAACTTACGTTTAGATGGGAGGGTTTTGACCATCGTGTTAGTTTTGATATTTTATTTTTTTAGATTTTTAGGCATCGTTAAAATGAATATGTCGATAAAGTTCGGGGTATTTTCGCTATTTTTCGTATTACTCTGCGCGGAACGGAAACTGGACGATTTACCGGCCGACTACCAAGAATTGATGGAGCAGTATTACCAAGAACCCATGGATATTCAGTCTCAGGTGGGTTTTTAACATGTAAAATGCTTATTATTTTGTCGTCAAGTGTTAAAATTTGAGCAGGCAATTTGAGCAATTGATGATTTTATTTAGCTGTTTAACGTTATTCAAAAATTCTATTAGAGACGCAGGTCCATCCTTTTGAAGTGCACTGTTGTTTCTTGTTTAATTCTAGTTTTTAACATGTAAAATGCTATTTATTTTATCGTCAAGTGTTAAAATTTGAGCAGGCAGACATTGATGATTTTATTTAGCTGTTTAACGTTATTCAAAAATCCTATTAGAGATGCAGGTCTATCCTTTTGAAGTGCACTGTTGTTTCTTGTTTAATTTTGAGCAATATTTTTATTAAATATTACACACAATTCAAACACTTTACTAGCATTCAATTAAATTGATGATGTTAACATTAGCAGGTCGGGTAACGCTGTTTTAAGTCCAGAAATATAAATGGGCATTCAAATGTGACGACCCAAAATAGAAACGAAAATAATCAGGCTTAAAAACTCAAACAGTCATACTTATTGTGAAATTGGTCGATGCAGAAATTTAGCCTGTACCTCCAACATTAGTCCCAAAATAAAACCTGGTGCTAACCATCAAACCTGGCATAGGAGAAAATTAAAAGGGTGAAAACCGCGTTTTGTTATTAAAACTTTTAGGTTTACAGTTCAGTTACCCGAAAATGAAATAAATTTAACACATTAAACACCCAAACCATATCTAAATTAATTTTGTCATATAAATATAGTAGCGTATAGACCAGACGTGGATTTCACGAACCTACAACTCTTACAAGTTAAAATTACTGGTGCAATTTCAAAGCTTTTAATTTCAGTTTCCCGAATTTTTTTTTCGCTCTAATAAATTATTAAAATTTAACTATTTACAAGAGCGAAAAAAAATTTCGTGAAACAGATATCGCAAGCTTTGTAATTGTACTGTGATTTGTAACTTTTAGAACTTGTACGTTCGTGAAGTGGGTCCCATGCAAACTTATTTTTAAAACTTGTTTAAGACAGTAGTCTGAAGTTGGTCGATTCTAGTTTTTTTTATTTTTAATTTAATTTTTCGCCTTAATAATCAGAAAGTGTTAACTATAGTTGTTGTTGTTTAGGAAGAAAGCTCAGAAGGGACAGAGCCGGTTATTTGGCCTTCGGACGATCTCTCGCTGGGTCAGGTGGTCGGACTGGGGATCGACTCCAAGGGCAACGTTCACGTTCTCCACAGAGCCGACCGCACGTGGAACCCCAAGTAAAAATTAAAACTTAAAAATCACAAGTTTATTGTTTAGTTTTTTTTACAGTTTTGACGAAAAATAACGCAATAAAAAAGACCTTCGCGTAAACAGGATTCCTTCAGTCTTCACGTATTTCAAGTGCCGACCGCAGTTATACAACAATGAGATTATTTCCATGAAATATACAAATCACAAGTTTAATTTGGTTTTTTTTAAATGTTCCGACAAAAAATAACGCACACGCCGGTCTAAATCCTTTGTTCTAAACGAAAGGAGTTTTATATTACCAAACGAACTCGCCATATATTGTCTAATTGATGTTGTAACAAGAGGCCGCGCGAGGCCGGTTTAAAATAGGGCGCGCTCGCATTTTCCTAATAATGCGCCCGCGCCCCATCCGCCTGCCCGCATTTTGAATCCCGTTTTTTTTAAACTTCAATCGCCCCTGACGGCATTGAGCGCCGCTGCTCCTCCCACAACCTATTCCACGGAAGAAAACATATATGACGTGATCATGAATACGATATGAAATTTCAAACCTATTAAAATCCTTAGGTGCAATAAAAAAAATTTGCGTAAACAGATTTTGAGTAAAATGCTCCTAAGTATTTAGGGCGAAATCGATTACATATATTTTTAGCACATTTGACGATAAAAATGTTATTTCCGCCGGCGAAAAGAAAAAAGGACCAATCACCGCAGCCACTCATCTCTCATTGGACAAGAACACTGGGAAAATCCTCCATGAAGGTGGAGCCAATCTATTCTACTTACCACACGGGCTATCAGTAGATCACGACGACAACATGTGGATTACCGACGTTGCATTGCATCAGGTAAAAAAAGTTTATTTATTTTGCATAAAGCAAGATACGCAAGGCCGATGTTACTCAGCATTAACTGCGCAACCAAATACTACATAAAACAGTATTAACAATTTTTTCACATATAGCGTGTCTCATCCGGGACTTGATCCAGGGACCTTTAGTATGAAAGACGTAAGATCTTCCACTGCACCACAACCTCGACAAATTATAATTCACCAACAAATTAGGTATCTTCTTCGGTTGCAAACAAACTTTTTTTAGTTCAGTCTATATATAGTTAAAGTTCACTCTAAGCGTGTTTGATAATGTATTTTATAAGTACATTTGATTTCATAACCAAAACATAAAAACCATTGAATGAAGATTCCCAGAAACAGTTTACCTAGGAAAAAATATTGCCTGGAAAAGAATTACCATCGCAAGAGCATAGTACGAAAAAGGTTACCCGCACAATTGTTACCGTTTTAAACAATTTGTATTCAAACATAAAAAAATTGATTTTCCACAAAATGCAAGTATATTAACATTTGGAGTATTTTACATTAACATTTTATATTAACATATGTTATTTGTTTGTTTTCACCTCAGGATTTTAAGAACCCTTAAAATCTCATATAGTATTCGTGATCACGTGATATATGTTTTGTTCTGAGGGAATGGTTCTGAGAGGAGCTATTGTAGCCAATTTGCGCTTGGGAAAAAATTGATCCACAATAAATAAGAGATCTCTATTTTTCCTGAGCGCTAATCGGCTAAAAATGATTCTATAACGTCGTAACTCTGTGAAGATAATTAACACTGAACAACTTCCGTTTAAATGGGAGGGTTTTGACCATTGTGTTTGTTTTTTTAATTTTAATTTGCTTTTCTTCCAATTCCTTTTTGAATCCTTTTTTAAAAGACATGTTGTCACAAACTAATGTAGATGAAATTTAAATACTTTAAAACATGTTTTTCCTTTATTGAAATTTTTTTTGGTTTTGGTCGTTGTCGCTTTTAGCAAAGTTTGACGTGTTAGTAAAATTGTATAGGTGTTTAAATTCTCTATGGGCTCGGACAAACCGGATTTAACGCTTGGAGAAGCTTTCGTGCCAGGTGGAGATTCAAAACACTTCTGCAAACCCACTGACGTTGCCGTTGCCAAAAATGGGGAATTTTTCGTTTCTGACGGGTAATTTTTTCGGATATTATTTATTAATATATTTGTCTAATATACACAAATACAGATAACAACTTTCAAAACAGATTTTTTGAATTTCACTCTTTTCAGCTAATTCCAAAAACCGTATGGAGCCTTCTACGTCTACCTTACTTTTTAGGTATTGCAATAGCCGAGTTATGAAATTTGATGCTGATGGCAACTTTCTCAGTGAGTTTGGATCTTCCTCAGGTAAATAGAAATACGTTCAGTTTTTAAAAACAACAACTGTATTAGGTATTATGATAGTAAATATTTGTTAAAATTCCGTCTTTTACTACTTCCAAAAATTAAAATATATATAGGAAAATATGTAAATATAGAATAAAATTAGAGAAATTAATAATCTCAAACACTACAAGAAACGATTTTTTTTCGTGCAATCAATAATATTTTTTTATATCATTACTGCACCTACAATAACTTGAACCCTGAGTTTCTTTTTTTAGATAAAAATTTTTTTTCATTCTTTATTTTGCGCTCAAGTTTTTTTAGCGTATTACCTCGAAATGCGCGGACACACTTTTTTGTAACACTTATTAGTTTGTCTAATATTGAGTGCTTCTTTTCAATTTTTAGTGTAGACTAAAAAAACTTCCTCAACTTGTTAAATTTAAAAACCATTACCATAAAATCGGTAATTGATTTTTGATTTATCTGTGTTGTCTCTCTTCAGCCGCAAATATAAATTACTTTTTAAACTTTATCACTGCGTTTGAAAATTCACCACCTATAGAACGGCAATTCAAACATTCAACATTTTAATTGGCTCAGTTTTTTTTGCAACTTTATAGAAAGGTAACGAAAAATCGGGGGCAACTTTTAAATTTGGTTTGGAGTGAAACGTAATTCAAAATTTTAAGAAAATTAGAAAAATCGATGTTTTTAAAAAAATCAAATAAAAAAAATCCTAAATTAGTTTTTTAATCAAATACAATTCAAAGTATTAATTGATTTGTGTCTAACTATTTCCAAACTTTCATTAAAATCTGAGCGAATCAATTTTTTTTAATTTTCATTTAAAATTTTTTTGATTTGACGCCGACAAAATACATTTGAAAACATTTGTTTAAAAGTATCTTTTACGAGAGAGATCTCAGGTGGGCCAGTAGCCGAGTGGGTAGAGTGTCGAACTCGGACTGGACTCGTAGGTCATATATTTAACGTCAAAAATTTTTTTTAATTTTTAACTTTTTAATTAAAAAAAAGTGCTTTTTATTCAACATACGCTAAATGAAAAATCAAAAAAAAAACAGAATATTTTTTGTAATAAATTTTATTATAATATAATGTATTTTTGACATGTATTTTATTATTATCATTTAATAATTGTGGACGATAACATTTTTAAAAAAAAAAGAATGTGAAAAATTAAATGAACAGGGCGCGCAGCAATATGGGGCTTTACTTTTTTGTGTTTTTTTTATTTTTGTTTAAGCATTAGAAGGGACTGAATTTTTGTTGCTTTTTTGGAGTTCTATTTAGTTTCTAAGCGCTTAATATAAAAATAATCCCAATTTTACGAATTTCATATGGGCATTTTGTGACGTTTATTATGCACTAAGCGTGATATTTTTAATAAAAAATGTTGCTTAAAGGTTTTGGTTCTGTAGATATTTATTCCAGAAAAAATATTCTCAATAGCTCACCATTTTTAATGACTATTTCCATTTAAAGTGAAAACTGCAGTACACCAAAAAAGCAACTTTAAAACTGTAAAATCAACCTTAAAAATAAAATTATTAAAATATAAACTAAAACTTGACGCAATATACCTTAAAGACGCTTTAATGTTGAGTTTTTTTACTGTAAAAATAGCAGTGCAAAGCTAAAAATTACCTTAAAAAAGGATAATTCTTAATTTTACAAACATGTTCGTATTTGTCGGTTTGGCAAAAACTAAGGCTAAAGTGTTTTAGTACTAAGCCTTTTTTGGGCTTCGTACTAACGCTAAGCTAAAGGATTTTTTGACTTTTAGTACTAAAACAAAGACACGGCTAAAGTGAAATTTTCCGGCAATGCACACCCGTATTTGTAACTTAAATTTTAATACCCATTAGGTAATTTTTCAAGTACAAAATGGTCAAAAAATGCCATTTTTGGAGCATTTGGTAAAAAAATTTTCGTACGCTATTAGGGGCAGGGGTAAGGTTTTAAAAAAAATAATCAAAATTGAAGACAAAAAGTTTAACTCGGTACCGCATCTTTAGGGAAATTGAGCTCCAAAGATACAAATATTAAAAAACCTTAGTCTAACTCCATCTCCATCGCATAAAGAATGTCTAAACTCTTAGTTAACTTGCTAAATCGTTTCTCTCGAGGAAATAAAGAAAGTCACTAAAAATATTAAAAAACTAAATAATAGCACACCATTCGGCAAGTCTGAAAAAAGTTTCTTAATTTTCAGGCTCAAGGTCTGGTGGGCTAGCTATCCGTTCCCAATTCTCCTGCCCTCATAGAAAATTGGGATGTAATCTGCAAAACTCTTAGCTCACTCACTAATTAGTTTCCCTCAGGCAAATAAATAGGCTCACTAAATATTTAAAAATAAATTTTTGAATAGTTTTTTGATATTTTCAGACTCGACGGCTGGTGGGCTATCCGTTCACCATTTCCTGGTATTGATAGAGAATTGTCAGTAAGTATCCCAAAAAAAATATTAAACTTAGTAAATAGTTTTATTTTTTATATCTTCAGACGGGGAGTCTGCAATCCGTGCTGGTGGGCTCTCCGTGCCCCATTCTTTGGCCCTGCTGGAGAATTGGAACGTAATCTGCGTGGCGGACCGGGAGAACGAGCGGATCGAGTGCTTTTCCGCTGGTCTGCCCAGAAAAGACGGCGCCCACCCACTACGAGTCGGACATCTTATGAAAAAAGCCGAGAATCTGGGAAGAGTTTTTGCTATCAGAAATCAAGGTAGAGTATTTTTTCACCAGCTTGATTTTCGTTAAATCGCTACTAAAGGTAAACCCAACGTAGCTGCAACAGTTGTTCGTTGGATTAAAAAATGCCCCCTATTAAGTAACTACTCAAATCACGAGAATCTAACGTCACTTTATCAGCCAATTAAAGCTAAAGTCTTCCAGGCTGAAATTAAGGGCGTAACCGCTCTTCGCCAGGAAGAAATAAGCAATAAACCCGTGAGCGAGAAAAATTAAAAAAAGTTTTCAGCGGTTATGTAACCAATTATTGTTTAGTTGCTTCATGTGTTTCTCTGCACGTGATATTTTCCAAAAAAACGAGTGGTTACTTTACCACTCATCTATTTTCACCCTGATAGAATTTATCTTTAGATTCGATTTAATACAGACTATTTGTTTATATATATATATGTTTTTGAACCTGTTCACCGATGGTACCGTGGTGCAATCAGATAAGAATTAGTCGCTTTGACAGATGTGAGACGGTCGAACCCTCATTAAACCACGTTTTTATTTTCTTCTTAATAAATTTTTTTTTAATTTTTTATAATTTTAGAATTTTATTAACATAAATTAAAAACAAAAACAGCATTTGTCTCCTGGTTTTTGCCAATTCTTCGAATTTTTTGTCAGTTGGATATTCAAAAATATAATTTTTCTGTAAGTAAAATACCATAGTTTTTGCTATGTTCTACAATTGGTTTACTACTTAACGCTTTGCAGTTGAAACTATCAGGAGAAGCCTTAACATTTTATTTATAAATTATAATTTTCACAAACACATTGCATTTTCGAAAAATTGTTTATCTTTTGTGAACAAAAAATTTTCCAGCATGAAAGTCATGTGGGCGTATTTAATTAATCACGTGAGCACACTGTTGCAGCTACGTGCGGTTTACCTTCAGTTTGTGCTACAAAACACAAGGGTGGCGTATTTTTTTACCAGCTTGAGTATGTAATCTGGTAGTAGAATTAGCAACGATGTTTTCTATATTACACCAAAGTAACGCAATTTTTATCCTTTTTTAAGTGATAAATCTACTAGGAAAATTTGGAACAAGTTTTCGCTATTAGAAACCAAGGTAGCGTACCCTTTCACCAGCTTGAATTTTTGTAGTATTAAAAGAATCTAGGGCCCATCCATTTCGAGTCGGAAATCTTATGAAGGAAAAAAGCCCAGAATCTGGGAAGAGTTTTCGCCATTAAAAACCAGGTACTTTTTCACGAGATAAATATTCATGCCTTATCATTCATCACCCGACTTTCAAGTTTTAGCCATTATTTAGAAGGAGAAAAACCATTTTAATGGGCTTAATTAAATTAATTTAATTTAATTTAATTTATTTAATACATTCGTTTTTATAGGCCACTTCCTTTTCGGCGTGACAAATAATGACAAAGAAGACGATTCAGGATCACACCTTTTTATTGTCGACCTTAATGGAGGGAAATCAGAAACACTAGACTGGGTATATATTATTTAAAGTTTATTTACTTAGATCTTCATTTTTTTTAAAAATAGCAATCACTCAATCGTTAAAGTGTTAATGGTATTTATTTTTGTTCAAACAATTTATACAGGCTCTTACGCAAAAGTTTAGTATTAAGCTTAATCAGCAATGTTAAATAAATTTAAAAAAGGAACATTGGCAGACACTTATAACAGGATAAAAACCGACGAAGGAACGAACAAAAAATGTAGTTAATCTTAAAAAAACCACGCTAAGCAGTAAACACAAACATGGAGACGGCCGAATTCATGGTTTTGATACAAAATGTAGTTAATGCCATATTTTATCAAAGGTCTTGTGTGCGTAGAAAAACAAATACACGTAAATCTGACTCATTCTGTAGTTCATGGGGTCCTGATTTAAATTTGAAATGAGTAACAGTCATATATATTATATGCCAACTATGGCTCATTTTGGCAATTGACGAATTAGGACTCCCCGAAGGCGTGACTATTTGCGCAACCCGTCCAATAAGCGACAACCCAAACTTCTAAAAGACAATATAGGCGCATATTATATTCTTTCACGTGACGTGAAAACTTGGAGACATTTTACAAACAAAACAGTATGAATAGAAATATTTTGAAACATTAAAAACCCAAAACTATTATCAGCGGGGTAAATGTTTATAAATAGTCTAAATACACAACAAAAAACAACCAAATGTTTTACAAACGGGTAATAGTTTAAAAAACAATAGATACTTTGCGTTAAGAAGTTTTGACAAATTTATTTTGATTATTTTAGGAGTTTCAAAACGCACACGATCTAGCAGTGGACCAGGATGGGAATATTTATATCGGAGAATTAAACCCGCCAAAAATTGTCAAGATCCCAGCGCCACAAGAATAATAGACTCTTCGTTTCTTTCGTATGACTTTCTTTAGGAATATAGTCTCATTTTTACTAGTGAACCTTTGATTTCTCTCGAGTGATTTATTTCTGAGAAACGTTTAAGTTTACTTAAATTTATGCTTATTAATATATTTATATTCCGTTGTGGTTGTGTAAGCAGGTTTTTGTGAAAAAAAAACGGCTTTTTATTGCGGGTGAAAAAATATTTTGTGTACATAAACCCATGTGTCTATTACTTGAATTTTTAATCAAGATTTTTACCAGTTATTTTTGCCAATCCACGTTTCTCGGGTTTTATAAATAGGGATTTATAGTAGAATCTATTTGTATATTAACTTAAAATCTTAATCCATTGAAACACGGTAGACTGAAATAGAAATAAAGCATGATTTTCGTTGATTTTCTAGAATGTATGTGTTTTAAATAATTATCACAATATTTATAATATATTATGTAATATACAAATAAAATTTTTTTTGCTGTATAAATAATATTGGTATCAGCTTGCTTCTTTACCTCAAATTCCATTTTTTTACTTAAAATGTATCTCTAAAATGCATTTTTTTACTTGCAGTAACAAAATTCTTAGATATAACACTATACTTACCTTGTGGTTCTTACGACAAAATATTGTATTGACATGTGAAATGTAGTGACATTTGAATCAAGGTATTGTAGGTGACGTATATGAAGATATAGGCACCTTACACTGGGACTCGGTTTATACATGAAGTATGCAATATACATAAGCGTCACCATAATGGATAATTACCGTATCTCCTACTTATTTTTCGTGGTATGCAGATCAACGGATCAAGCGCGCAAAATTTCGATCGGTTGATCTGCATACTACGAAAAATAAGTAGGAGATACGGTAATTATCCATTATGGTGACGCTTATGTATATTGCATACTTCATGTATAAACCGAGTTCCAGTGCAAGGTGCCTATAGCGTTTGTTGTGAAAATACTTTAGAAGCTAGTAGGTCATGTTTTGTCAAATTCATAAACCTTTCTCAAGGTGACAAAAACAAGCTAAACTTGGCTCATAAACTTGAGCCGAAACATTACAAATTGACTATTAATAGATCTACGCCATTATCCATACACTTACCTAAGACAAAAAAGCAAAAAGAAAAAAAAAACTACTCTGAATTTTGAATCATTATGGCATATTTTAAAAGATGTCAAAAGCCATTAATATAATTGTAAATAATTAATCTGCAAATGTTGAGAGATTTAAATTTATGTTTACCAGTTGTGTATTAAGTTTCAAAATTTAATCTTTTTTGAAATACCTGGAACCAAAGTTAACTTTATTTCTTTATATAAAAAATATATCTCTATACTTTCTGTGATATTGATATAGTTTTATTTTTAGCAATTTTAGAAATGTTGAGACCAAGTTTGTTTTAAGATTCATTACAATATTTTTTGGTTTTTTTCTAGAACATTTAGTTTATAGCATGATAAATAGTTGATTGATTTCAAATAAAAGATCAAAATATTGTTATTAAACAACAGGTGTGTTTAACTTTTTTTTTTCAAAAATAGTTTAAACCTTTCAAGGTTTTTGACTTACTAAGCTTTAATAAGTTTAGTTTTATCCAAAAATAAGTGTTTGTTTTTAAGTAAATTAAAACATTTTTGCTTTTTAATTAGGTTAATTTTACTTTAAAAAATATTAGATTTAACATTTTGGTCTATTCGTTTCTAAAAACATTTTAAATATTTCTATCTTTTGCCTACTGTTTTGTGATATTTGTAAAGTTTTTTGTGATTTTGCATAGTTGTAATAAAAAATTTCTAAACTTATTTTGTCTACAAACTAGTGATGTTTTCTGGAGCTCCGGACATCCGGAGCGGAGCTCCATGTTTAGGAGCTACGGAGAAACTCGAGAGCTTTGGAGCAGCACTCGGAAGCCATTTTTTGAATCAAAACCATCACTACATTACTATGTTAATCTTTTAGACCTAAGTATTCACTTTTTCTGATGGCAGCTCCATGCGTTTGTTCAAACTTTCCGATGGACAAATAAAAAAATATGAATACTACAAGCAAAAATATATAATACTATATATTATTATAATATCTAGTACTATCTATTTTTGCTACAAGTAGGTGGAATATACGAATAGCTGGTTATGATGGCGCGGAACCATTCGTCTTCCCTTGTGTTAAGCCAGTGTTAACGATAACGACAAAAAGTTATTACACATATAACAGCAACAAGCTATTACAAAAGAGTTTAATATATTAATATTAAACAAATTAAAACAATTTTAATTATCATACTTTTTATAAAATATAATATTTTCAGCGTCCTGAATATTTCCTTTGTTTTTATTAATAAGGCGGGCCGCGATAGAAAGTTTGTGTGTGTTTTTTTACATTTTTGAGCGTTTACGTACCGAATTTTTTTATTTACACGTTTCTTCTGGTCTAAAACATTATAGGTAAAATTGTTGTAGCTGCAATTTTGCAAAAATGAAACTTCGAATTTTTGAATTTTTGCAATTTTAAAACTTAAAATCACTAAAATATAAACGGTTTTTAGCTTCCAACGCCGTCATCTATAGACAAAAATCAAATTCTAAAAATAAAAAAGCCTTTATTATCAAACAGTAAAACAAGAATAAACTGTAGTTTGTGTGTAAATTTTAGTAATTTTTAGAAAAAAATTTAAAATTCATTTAAAATAGTGAAAAAAGCCGATTTTTTATGGTGCTTCTTGGACTCTCTCTTTAATATCTGGAAAACAGCTAATGCGCGCCCAATCGGCATAGTCACAACATAACCATATCCGCCATAAATAAATGCATATATGCATAGATGTTTTTGGTCGGTCCGCTTTGTGGGTGGGTAATTATGATTTGTGGGTAATTATGATTTTTTTCTAATTAAGGAGGCGTACTTTCAGGAAATTTAACGCTTTAAATTTTTTCACCAGTTTCACCAAGTGTTTTTTTTTACAATTTATCATTTTTATTTAATGTTTTAAAGATAAATTCCATCAGGGTGAAAATAGATGAGTGGTAAAGTAACCACTTGTTTTTTTAGAAATTATCACGAGCAGAGAAACACATGACGCAACTAAATAATAATTGGTTACATAACCACTGAAAACTTTTTTTAGTATTTCTCGCTCGCTAGTTTATTGTTTATTTCTTCCTGGCGGAGACCGGTTATGGCCTTAATTTCAGCCTGGAAGACTTTAGCTTTAATTGTGCATAATAATTTTATTACACAAAATCAATTTAAAAAATTACGTAGTTTTTTCATACCAATATTGGGCCTCAATGTGCGATAGGCGCAAAAACCGTGTTTTACGGTAGGCGTGACTGAAAATATACAGGCTCAAAATTCGTTCGCGGAAATGCACGAATTTTGTGCGTTAACTTTATATACGTCTTTTTTCCCCTTTCTATTTTTTTCTTTTCCCCCTGCTGGCCTCCCGTTTTATTGCCCCCCCCCCCCGTTACAAAAAGTTGCCCTCCCGTGCCCAACCGTTTTGGAATTGCCCCCCTCCAATAAAACCTGGGGGGGGGGGCAGTGCACAGGTCCGATTTTAGTAGCGAACCGTATATGTTCATCACATGTTTAAATTTATTTTATAGTTATAATGCGCGTTTAAAGTGTCTTTTATTTCATATATTATTATTATTTGCGTGGTTAGATAATTTTATTTTATATTATTGTTATAGTAAAAAGGTGTTGGGTTATTTTTACGTTCTTCCCATTTTTTTTCTCTTTTTTTATTAAAATTAAAAGTGAAAATAGTGAAAAAAGCCGATTTTGTATGGAGCTTCTTGGACTCTCTAATATCTGGAAAACAGCTAATGCGCGCCAATCGGCATAGTCACAACATAACCATATCCGCCATAAATAAATGCATATATGCATAGATGTTTTTGGTCGGATCCGCTAGAGGGAGGTCCACCCCGTGTGGAAAGCCAAAATTTTTTTAAGGGGGTCTAGGGGCGTCTGGACCCCCTGGTTTTTTAGGGGGTGTTGACCCTGGGTGCGAGATTTCATATTTAGGGAGGAGGGAGGTCAGGGGGATCCAATGTTTTAACAAAATATTTTTAACTCAATAATTTAACTGTTTTTAGGTCTAATATTGAATTTTATGTACTAAAATCGTGTTTTGACAGTAAATAAAAAAATATATTTTCAAGTTGGTCGGAAGGTGGTTTGGAGGGTGTTCAGCCTTGCTTGCCTTGCCTTGCTGATTGATTAAATCAATGTATAAACAAATCATTATCATTTTTTATTTCATAAGCAGCTGCCCAAACCAAATGCAAATTTCCTATAGTCCACATAATGTCTATCTCAGCCTAGTCCACATCTTTTCTGTCTAAAACATATGCCCGGGAAAAATCGCCCCCTTTTTCCTGCTCTATTTTTAGAGCATTTTTCATGGCTAGTTGGTATGAAAAAAACTACGTAATTTTTTAAATTGATTTTGTGTAATAAAATTATTATGCACAATTAAAACATTAAATAAAAATGATAATATTAAAAAGAAACACTTGGCTGAAACTGGTGTGGCGGATAGCGTTGAGCAAATGTTTAGGTCGATTAAATTAACAATATTAATCCATTCTTAAGTAGCCACTACACTCGCGTTCATTCACATTTTTCATTCAATTTAAACATTTTTAAAATATATTAATGTACGCGCTGTAATCAAATTACAGTAGCCCGTGCCTTTCGCCGCGCGTGTCAAAACAGTCGCTTATAGCAGTACGTGCGCTCCACGCGGTGCGTGGGCCCAGTGGGTTCCGCAATTATTGTTTGCGCTTTATCTGAAGAACAGTGTACCGTCCGATTTGGGACCTTTGTTGGCAGATCCAGCTTAGGTATTTATATCAACTTACCTTATTTTTATTTAACGATGCCCCAATTGAGATGCCAACAGCTATAGTTGGTTTCAACCAACTTAGGTAGGAACTTGTCTGTTAAAGTGGAGAATACACAGAGGCTGTCTGTGGATTCTCCTTTTAAGATTAAGGTGAAAGCTTTCGAAGTGTTTTGGTGGAGTGGCTACGACACCTGGTACAGGTATTTTATAAAAGAATTTTGCACGTAACCATACACGTAGCCTACCAATACCTTTGGTAGTTTGTTTAAACTAAGCTAAAAGGTTACATAAACCCTCGGTAGCGTGTCATTAAGGACACCTACCGGTTCGTAAAAATTATTGTTGTTTTTTTAACGGGTAAATTTCTACAAAACAAATATTCAAAATAGTAATTTAAATCCAAGCCTCTAACTAAAATAGAAAAATTTATAAATTTAATTAATTCTCCGTAAATTTAATCTTTGTTTTTAATTACTAAAACGGGTTTTTAAAAGACTAAAAAGCTATAGCCTTAGCGTTCCTAAACGCCTTAAAAATAGTCTCTTTTTGCCAAAACAAATTGCTCAATTTGCTCAATGTGCGCAAAAGTTACTCTATTCTTTTGTTCGCCAACGCTGTCTGTTGCGCTCGTAATCGCTCATAAATAAACGTTTTGTGTAAACCGTTGTGTAACCTTTTTATCTCCGCAAGTAATCTATTACTAACGCAGCTTCAATCCACAAATACGTAAACTAGGCATACACTGCGTACTTTAACAAATAAGCTTAAAAATTCATAGCCAAATACATTCAACATAAGTCCCACACGAACACATTGAAACCACGTACCAGTCCTTGCTCCCAATCCCTCCCCTTCCTCAACGAGACGTTAAAATTTAATAATTTTAAGAAATAAAAAAAAAAGAGGGTGGCATACACTTTCTTTCACCCTCTTCCGCTTACCCCTTCATATTTGAGCTCCCCAGCCAGCAAACAATCTAAACAAAAGGAAGAAAAAGCAAACAGGGTAGCAATCAATCAAACCATTCAAGCTTACCAAAACTAGGAGAGGCTACGAGCCAGCGAAAAAAGAGTTACAGCTACGATTTTGGAACTAAATTTGAGAAGTCTGATGGAGTCAGACTTCTGCAAAAAGTTATGGTTTCCAGCAAAGAGTTGTAAGCTCAATTTTTTCACTGAGTTCGGTAGTCTCACTTAAGTAATTTAATGGGTGAAACCTTGAAGCAACGGGTTTGAAAATGAATAGTGTTTACCAACCCAAGCTTTGCTCAGGTTTTCAAAAAGTTCCTTCAAGACCTCAAAGCCCGGTGTGCATGGAAAATATGAAGCTACCGAACTGGGAAAAGAACAGCATAAAGTACAGGGGAGAGTTTTGTCGTGGGAATTAGTTATCAACAAAACATTAAAATTATTAGTGCAATTTTAGCGTTTCGTTGAGGGGAAAAGAGAGGGATTGGAACAAGGACTGGTACCGTGGATTCAATGTGTCGTGTGGGACTTATATTGAATGTATTTGGCTATGAATTTTAAGCTTATTTGTTAAAGTACAGTGTATGCCTAGTTTACGTATTTTGTGGATTGAAAACCGCGTTAGTAATAGATTACTTGCGGAGATAAAAAGGTTACACAACGGTTTACACAAAGCGTTTATTTATGAGCGTTTAGGAGCGCAACAGACCGCGTTGGGGCGAACAAAGGAATAGACTAACTTTTGCGCACATTGAGCAAATTGAGCAATTTGTTTTGGCAAAAAGAGACTATTTTTAAGGCGTTTAGAAACGCTAAGGCTATAGCTTTTTAGCCTTTTAAAAACCCGTTTTAGCAATTAAAAACAAAGATTAAATTTAAGGAAAATTAAGTAAATTTATAAATTTTCTATTTTAGTTAGAGGCTTGGATTTAAATTATATTTTGAATATTTGTTTTGTAGAAATTTACCCGTTAAAAAAACAACAATAATTTTTACGAACCGGTAGGTGTCCTTGACGACACGCTACCGAGGGTTTATGTAACCTTTTAGCTTAGTTTAAACAAACTACCAAAGGTATTGGTAGGCTACGTGTATAGTTACGTGCAAAATTCTTTATAAAATACCTGTACCTGGTGTCGTAGCCACTCCACCAAAACACTTCGAAAATTTCACCTTAATCTTAACAGGAGAATCCACAGACAGCCTCTGTGTATTCTCCACTTAACAAACAAGTTCCTACCTAAGTTGGTTGAAACCAACTATAGCTGTTGGCATCTCAATTGGGGCATCGTTGAATAAAAATCAGGTAAATTAATATAAATACCTAAGCTGGGTCTGCCAACAAAGGGTTCCCAAATCGGACGGTACCACTGTTCTTCAAGATAAAAGCGCAAACAATAATTGCGGAACCCACTGGGCCCACGCACCGCGTGGAGCGCACGTACTGCTATAAGCGACTGTTTTGACACGCGCGGCGAAAGGCACGGGCTACTGTAATTTGATTACAGCGCATACATTAATATATTTTAAAAATGTTTAAATTGAATGAAAAATGTGATTGAACGCGAGTGTAGTGGCTACTTAAGAATGAATTAATATTGTTAATTTAATTGACCTAAACTGCTCAACGCTATCCGCCACACCAGTTTCACCAAGTGTTTTTTTTACAATTTATCATTTTTATTTAATGTTTTAATTGTGCATAATAATTTTATTACACAAAATCAATTTAAAAAATTACGTAGTTTTTTTCATACCAACTAGCCATGAAAAATGCTCTAAAAATAGAGCAGGAAAAAGGGGCGATTTTTCCCCGGGCATATGTTTTAGACAGAAAAGATGTGGACTAGGCTGAGATAGACATTATGTGGACTATAGGAAATTTGCATTTGGTTTGGGCAGCTGCTTACTAAATAAAAAATGATAATGATTTGTTTATACATTGATTTAATCAATCAGCAAGGCAAGGCAAGCAAGGCTGAACACCCTCCAAACCACCTTCCGACCAACTTGAAAATATATTTTTTTATTTACTGTCAAAACACGATTTTAGTACATAAAATTCAATATTAGACCTAAAAACAGTTAAATTATTGAGTTAAAAATATTTTGTTAAAACATTGGATCCCCCTGACCTCCCTCCTCCCTAAATATGAAATTTCGCACCCAGGGTCAACACCCCCTAAAAAACCAGGGGGTCCAGACACCCCTAGACCCCCTAAAAAATTTTGGCTTTCCACACGGGGTGGACCCTCGCCCTAGCGGACCCGACCAAAAACATCTATGCATATATGCATTTATTTATGGCGGATATGGTTATGTTGTGACTATGCCGATTGGCGCGCATTAGCTGTTTTCCAGATATTAGAGAGTCCAAGAAGCTCCATACAAAATCGGCTTTTTTCACTATTTTCACTTTTAATTTTAATAAAAAAAGGAAAAAAAATGGGAAGAACGTAAAAATAACCCAACACCTTTTTACTATAACAATAATATAAAATAAAATTATTAACCACGCAAATAATAATAATATATGAAATAAAAGACACTTTAAACGCGCATTATAACTATAAATAAATTTAAACATGTGATGAAAAAATACGTTTCGCTACTAAATTCGGACCTGTGCACGGCCCCCCCCGGTTTTTTTGGGGGAGGGGGGCAATTCCAACGCGGGGGGGCACGGGGGGCAACTTTTTGTAACGGGGGGGGGGGCAATAAAACGGGAGGCCAGCAGGGGAAAAGAAAAAAAATAGAAAGGGGAAAAAAGACGTATATATAACGCACAAAATTCGTGCATTTCCGCGAACGAATTTTGAGCCTGTATATTTTCAGTCACGCCTACCGTGAAACACGGTTTTTGCGCCTATCGCACATTGAGGCCCAATATTGGTATGAAAAAACTACGTTATTTTTTAAATTGATTTTTGTGTAATAAAATTATTATGCACAATTAAAGCTAAAAATCTTCCAGGCTGAAATTAAGGCCATAACCGGTCTCCGCCAGGAAGAAATAAACAATAAACTAGCGAGCGAGAAATATTAAAAAAAGTTTTCAGTGGTTATGTAACCAATTATTATTTAGTTGCGTCATGTGTTTCTCTGCTCGTGATAATTTCTAAAAAAACAAGTGGTTACTTTACCACTCATCTATTTTCACCCTGATGGAATTTATCTTTAAAACATTAAATAAAAATGATAAATTGTAAAAAAAAACACTTGGTGAAACTGGTGAAAAAATTTAAAGCGTTAAATTTCCTGAAAGTACGCCTCCTTAATTAGAAAAAAATCATAATTACCCACAAATCATAATTACCCACCCACAAAGCGGACCGACCAAAAACATCTATGCATATATGCATTTATTTATGGCGGATATGGTTATGTTGTGACTATGCCGATTGGGCGCGCATTAGCTGTTTTCCAGATATTAAAGAGAGAGTCCAAGAAGCACCATAAAAAATCGGCTTTTTTCACTATTTTAAATGAATTTTAAATTTTTTTCTAAAAATTACTAAAATTTACACACAAACTACAGTTTATTCTTGTTTTACTGTTTGATTATAAAGGCTTTTTTATTTTTAGAATTTGATTTTTGTCTATAGATGACGGCGTTGGAAGCTAAAAACCGTTTATATTTTAGTGATTTTAAGTTTTAAAATTGAAAAAATTCGAAAATTCGAGGTTTCATTTTTGTAAAATTGCAGCTACAACAATTTTACCTATAATGTTTTAGCCCAAAAGAGACGTGTAAATAAAAAAAATTCGGTACGTAAACGCTCGAAAATGTAAAAAAACACACACAAACTTTTTATCGCGGCCCGCCTTATTAATAAAAACAAAGGAAATATTCAGGACGCTCAAAATATTATATTTTATAAAAAGTATGATAAATAAAATTGTTTTAATTTGTTTAATATTAATATATTAAACTCTTTTGTAATAGCTTGTTGCTGTTATATGTGTAATAACTTTTTGTCGTTATCGTTAACACTGGCTTACCGCAAGGGAAGACGAATGGTTCCGCGCCAGCATAACCAGCTATTCGTATATTCCACCTACTTGTAGCAAAAATATATAGTACTATATATTATAATAATATATAGTATTATATATTTTTGCTTATAGTATTCATGTTTTTTTATTTGTCCATCGGAAAGTTTGAACAGACGCATGGAGCTGCCATCAGAAAAAGTGAATACTTAGGTCTAAGATTAACATTGTAATGTAGTGATGGTTTTGATTCAAAAAAATGGCTTCCGAGTGCTGCTCCAAAGCTCTCGAGTTTCTCCGTAGCTCCTAAACATGGAGCTCCGCTCCGGATGTCCGGAGCTCCAGAAAACATCACTAGTTTGTAGACAAAATAAGTTTAGAAATTTTTTATTACAACTTTGCAAAATCACAAAAAACTTTACAAATATCACAAAACAGTAGGCAAAAGATAGAAATATTTAAAATGTTTTTCGAAACGAATAGACCAAAATGTTAAATCTAATATTTTTTAAAGTAAAATTAACTTAATTAAAAAGCAAAAATGTTTAATTTATACTTAAAAACAAACACTTTATTTTTGGATAAAACTAAACTTATTAAAGCTTAGTAAGTCAAAAACCTTGAAAGCTTTAAACTATTTTTGAAAAAAAAGTTAAACACACCTGTTGTTTAATAACAATATTTTGATCTTTTATTTGAAATCAATCAACTATTTATCATGCTATAAACTAAATGTTCTAGAAAAAAACCAAAAAATATTGTAATGAATCTTAAAACAAACTTGGTCTCCACATTTCTAAAATTGCTAAAAATAAAACTATATCAATATCACAGAAAGTATAGAGATATATTTTTTATATAAAGAAATAAAGTTAACTTTGGTTCCAGGTATTTCAAAAAAGATTAAATTTTGAAACTTAATAAACAACTGGTAAGCATAAATTTAAATCTCTCAACATTTGCAGATTAATTATTTACAATTATATTAATGGCTTTTGACATCTTTTAAAATATGCCATAATGATTCAAAACTCAGAGTAGTTTTTTTTTTTCTTTTTGCTTTTTTGTCTTAGGTAGGTGTATGGATAATGGCGTAGATCTATTATTAGTCAATTTGTAATGTTTCGGCTCAAGTTTATGAGCCAAGTTTAGCTTGTTTTTGTCACCTTGAGAAAGGTTTATGAATTTGACAAAACATGACCTACTAGCTTCTAATCTATTTTCACAACAAACGCTATAGGCACCTTGCACTGGAACTCGGTTTATACATGAAATATGCAATATACATAAGCGTCACCATAATGGATAATTACGTATCTCCTACTTATTTTTCGTAGTATGCAGATCAACCGATCGAAATTTCGCGCGCTTGATCCGTTGATTTGCATACCACGAAAAATAAGTAGGAGATACGGTAATTATCCATTATAGTGATGCTTATGTTTATTGCATATTTCATGTATAAACCGAGTTCCAGTGTAAGGTGACGTATATAAAGTGCGCGCACGAATTTCCGCGCACGAATTTTGAGCCTGTATATTTCCAGTCGCGCGCACGAAAACACGGTTTTTGCGCTTATCCCACCTTGAAGCACAATATTGGTATATAAACAATTGATCGAGTTTTTAGAAAAAAAATATAAAAAACATTGCTCTACAATAATTAAATAGTTTATTTTTGTTTTTTTATTACGAAAACATTTACTTTTTTTAACCTTAAAAAGCTTTGCAATCCAATAAACTATCAAAAACAAAATTTGATTTGATTTTGCAAACTAATAAAAAAGAAAATTTACTTCGTTTTACAAAATACTTTGTTATCTTATGGATAAATTTTAGTTAAACACATTGTCTTTATTGAAAATTTGTTGTTTTTTGCAAATAATAAATAATATTCTTATTGAAAATAACGTAATGCTTGAGAAAAATTGTTTATAAACCCTGGAGAATAAAACGTATGTATAAGTATAATGTTTTTTTTGTATTAATAATCAAATAAATGATTCCAAAAAAAAACACAAAAAAATCAATCGTAAATAATTGCATAATGTCCGAAGCAAAATACTTTTAAACCATTAAAGCTTTAATAATTGTTTTTTTTTTCTAATATACAGACTAAAGCCAAAGTCTTCCAGACCGAAATTGAGGGCATAACCGCTCTCCCCCACGAAGAAAGAAACAATAAACCCGCGAGCGAGAAAAATTAAAAAAAAGTTTTCAGCGGTTAAATAACCAATTACAAAGGTGGATAATACGATGATTCGGGACATGACGATAGGATGACGATGTCCCGGATTATCGTATTATCCACCTTTGCCAATTATTATTCAGTTGCGTCATGTGTTTCTCTGCACGTGATAATTTCTAAAAAAACGAGTGGTTACTTTACCACTCATCTATTTTCACCCTGATAGAATTTATCTTTAATATACAAAAGAATATAAATTTTAAAAATTTACTGTTTTCATCGGTTCTCTTTTTTTTCCAATAAAGAATATTTTTTTGCATTTATGTGGTGGTGTTCGTGTTAAAAATGGCGTTACAATTGTGTTTTGTTTGAAGAATTAACAAGTAAAAAGTGCTAATTAGGGTAGCTGACTTAATTTCGGCCACCTTTCTTTATTTTTTTTATGATAAGTTTTTTCTGGTTTTTCCAATCAACCCAAAATTTGGTCTAAAAATCAAACGATAGCTATTTTTGTACAAAACAGTACAAAATTTTAATATTTCTGTTACACTTAAAGATCAGTGGAAGTTTAAAGTTTTTTATAGTGGCCAAAATTAAGGCGCGAGCCATTAACTTTGGCCACCTAGAAAATAAGGGCTATAACTATTGCCAAAACGAACAATAAAAATTTTTAAAGGTTGCAAATTTATCCTTAGGTATTTTTCTTGGTACATATAACTTAATTTTTTCCCGTTTGCAAACTTTAATAGTTATTAGCAAGACTTTAAATAATTAAGTCCAAACCTTAAAAAACAAGTTTTAATAACCTGCATTTTTTGTTGAATTGTTATTTCACCTAAATTTTAAGGTGGCCGAAATTAACGTCGGAATCTTAAAATGCGCAGTTTAACGCATTACAAAGGGATTTTTAAAAAAGTATCAAAACATGAAAATTAACAACTTAGGGTAACTGACTTAATTTCGGCCACGCCTTAATTTCGGCCACCAATTTAGGGTG
>JASAMX010025521.1:0-11359 GCA_030248175.1 Microlaimidae sp. YZB2_3
TATTATCTAATGTTTTTAGCGGTAAAAACATGTTTTCTTAGTTAAAAATTACATAAGCACACATTGACAGAGCCTGGATTTTACAAAAAAGGAATTTAGAGACGTTAGTTTCAGACCCCTTGGCTAAACCCACATTGTAAACCAAAGCACATGAGCAGCATCTCGGCTCCATGTTTTCTAGGGTACCTACCTATATGAAAAAAATCCGAGCCAATGCTATAAGCGGCAGGAAAATTTAGGAGGGGGGAGGTACATAAATCAACCAATATGATTGTTTGTTTTGCTTTCTGTGTAAGTACTTATTACTTATAAAAATTATTGTACTAACTTTAAAATAACATTAGCATCAGGCAACATAAATAACGAGATATATATGTATGTATACTATAGAAAGTGACCGCTGAGCGAAGCGAAGCGGAACAAATTTTTGGTTTTTAGGGCTCCATTGGGGTACTAAAATTATTTTAAAGTTTGGCGCCGAGCGATTAGCGAGGCGCTAAAAAATTTTGAATTTTTAGCCTCTGAAAACCCCCAAATTTTACTATCTGGCGACCATTTCGGGGGGGTGGGGAGGGCGGCCGCTCCCCCCGCCCAACCACTATCCTTATTTTTCCTCCTGTCCGACCGTTTAGGGGGGGGGGGGGGCGCCCCCCCGCGCCCCCCCCCCCCCCCCCGCCCCCCTGGCTACGTCCCTGGTTTAACACAACTTTGGGGATTTTGTACGCCACCTAATTTTTGTGCTTAATCTTTATAACGCGTGGTGTATGGAAATTGCACCCTCGTTAACTGATATTGTTATTCATTCTTTTATTCTGCTGCTGTTAGGTTAAGAAAACCATCTCCCTTACCCCCAAAAAAGTGGGAACTCCGTGCAACCCAAAGTCGGCCAAAAACTTTAAAAGAAAAGAAAGGGGCTGCATATAAATATTATTTTTGTTTCTCAATTCACATCTTTCGTTGGTTTTTTTTTCATATCAACCCTTCCGAAATGTCTTCTGTTCTCGGCGTAATGAGCGTCGGAATTGCTGTGAAATAGGAAGAACAGCTGCAGAAATGAATTTGAGCCGCCTCCTTTGAATTTTATGCATTGTTTTGAACGGAATAAAACTGCTTTACTTTATTTTGCCACAACTGCCTTCGCTATAGGGAAAACAAATAAGTCGGTAAAGGTGCCCTCTGACGTCTTTCTGTCTGGTTCCTGCAATGTGACCCTTCTTTTTCAACTGAAAGTTTAACGCGCTTGCGCCCCAATCTTTCGACCTAGGTGCGTTGCGTAAAACTTATTTGTTCTTTTCTTCCGCTTTATTGCTTCCATTCAATCTAAGCGTGAATAAACTGTCAAGTCCGTAGCCAGGAGGGATTGGGGGGGATTAATCCCCCCTCAAATTCTGGGAAGGCAAAAAATGTTGTTTTTTTTTAATTAGAAAAAAAGTTTTTTCCTTATCACTTTGCAATGTATCTAAAATACATAAATAAGAGTGAGTTAGTATCATTAAACCTCTTGTTTGGAAAAATCAAATTATGCATAATTCAAAACATTAGTGCAGTGAGTTTAAAAATATGTTTATTTTTATTTTGTTTAAAAATATTTGCATAAAAGCGGCAGAATTAAAGAACAGAAAGTCAAAACTATTAAATTATAACTTTTCTGTTTTATCTATTAAAAAAAAAGAAAATAAAATAAGGATTCTGCACTTGAATTTACTACAGGTGCCTCTTGAGAGCTTAAAATCAAAAAAATTTCCACTCCGAGGGACATTCTGCCCCCCGGACTCCTCTGACATAGGGCTCTGCCCCTTGACCCCGCTGGGAGGCTCACGCCCCCAGAACCCCCATTTCTTGGGGGTTCCGGTGGTCCCGCCCTCCAGACCCCCCTTGTGAACACGTGACCATCTTCTAAAAAATCCTCCCTCAAGTTCAAATGAAATCGTGGCTACGGCCATGACTGTAGCATAGTTAATTCGATGTGTAACAACGCTTAATTTTTGTTTTCATTTTCAATTTTTAATAAAGATAATCAATATGCCCGAACGTATTTTTTGTAAAATGTCTGGCATTTTATGTATTTATATGTATATAATATATATTAGCATGTAAACTGGAGAAACAAAAACTCTGATTCTTGCTTTAAAAACCATTTACGTTGATTCTGAAGGTATGGCAGTGGCATTTTTATACTATTCCATTTCATCCACGAAATTCAAAATCCCACATCAAAAATGTCAATTAAATCTACTTCAAAAATTATCGTAATAAATAACTGTTTTTTTTAATCAAGAAAAACAAAATACCAAAAATGTCAAATTTCAAAAAAAAAACAAAACATTTTCTCTAACTAAAGGCGCATATCCTTCATTAATAAAGTAAAGATTTTAAAAGAAAGTGGCTAAATAATCGTTTTAAGTGCTGCATTTGATAGATAACTAGCAACGCGTTTTTTAGCTTCCAGCTACTACGTTTCTACAATTCACCACAACCAGCAAAACACGCTCCGTTCCCCCAGCAATCCACTCTCAACTGGCTACCATAGGTCACCGACCTTCGACGGCTCAGGGGGGGGGGTCCACACCCCGGGGTGTGGAGGTTTTTGACCTCCAGGGGGGGGGGGCCGGGGTGTTTTTTTTTTGAAAAAAGCCGGGGGGGTGGTCACACCCCGGGGACCATTTTTTTGACCAAAATTGACAATTTTTTGACGAAATTTGACCATTTTTTAAGCAT
This sequence comes from Microlaimidae sp. YZB2_3, assembly GCA_030248175.1. Taxonomy (NCBI): domain Eukaryota; kingdom Metazoa; phylum Nematoda; class Chromadorea; order Desmodorida; family Microlaimidae; species Microlaimidae sp. YZB2_3. The sequence goes on from JASAMX010025521.1 coordinate 2,719, forward strand.
TTTTTGGGAAATTCTAGAGGGGGTGGACTGTGGGGGGGTCAAAAATGGGGGGGCCTTAGGGGGGGTGCAGGGGGTTCAAGGGGTCGATGGGGGGGGGAGGGGTCAAAAATCAAACAGGGCCTAGGGGGGGGGGAAGTCCCAGCCAGGGGGGCACCGTGACCCCCCCCCCCACCCTCGCCACCCACCCCCTTCGGTGACCTATGCTGGCTACTTTATCCGAGCAGCTGCTTTGTACATTTATATAAACAAGAGGCGCTTAATGTATTTTGAAAAAGTTTCGAAGAGTCGGGTTTGGATATCTGGTCGACAAATCTTAGTTGTTGTTCACTAAATTTTTTACCACCAAAAATATTTGAGACAAGACAGCTAAACACTATGGTTTTTTTCTGGTTGGTTGTGCTTGTGCAGTATAATTCTATAAATATTATTGTCTTTAGTGTGTAGTTTACGCGTTGTCTAATCTCAATACTTTGGCTATTATTATCAATAGTTCAAAAGTTTATTTTGCATATTTATGTGCATTTAAAATGCTTAAAATTTTAAACTTGTGTTGAACTTAAGCTTTAAACCTTCTATTGTGTTGATTTTTATTTGCTGGTAAACATTACACCGGAAAACATGGATGGAATTTAAGATGCTAATTAGTTAGTATAGGTACCAACCAAACATAGATGAGAACGGTCGGAGAAGCTAGGGGGGTGGTTACCCGATGTGAATCGAAATTTGAATTCTAGGAGGGGCACACACCGGGGGGGGGGAAAACAGGCATACCAGACCCAAAAAACCATATCGTTTTTGATTTTGAAGGAAAAATAGGTTAACACTAATTTTACGTCAAAAAGGCCTTTTTATTGCATTTTTGAGCTTTTTTGCTTAAAACAGTCATTTTGACCTCAAAACTTAAGTTTGGAGGCAGGTAGAAGTTATTTTAAGACTTTTTTTCCTTCATTTTTCCAAAATTGGGGGGGGGGGTTACTTTTTCTCCCCCCACTTCTGAGTGGGGGGGGGGGGTTAAACCCCACATTGGGGGGGGTAACCCCCCCCCCCCAACCCCCCCCCCGTGCCCATGTATGTAGGAGGGGTATCCCTGGGGGGTCCGGACCCTCCCTAGCTCTTTAGGGGGGGTCGACCCGGGGTGCGAAATTTTAAAATCGAGAGGGGTTCAGGTGGGGTCCGGTGTCCAAAGCAAAACAGTTTTAAACCATAATAACTTTAATAATTGTTCTTTTTATAGGATAATACTACATTTTGTTGAATAAAAAGCAATATTCTGGTATAAAAAGGGTGTAAAAGCATAAATATGTGGTGAAAATTCACGTTTTTGGAAGAAAATTTAGTATTAAAAAAGTACCAAAAATTTCTCGAGGGAGGAGGCGGGGGATCAGATTTCAAATTCTAGAGAGGGGTCAGGGGTAAAAAATTCGGAAATTTAAGGAGAGGGGGCCCCCTCTAGATTTTCCCCCTTTCTGGGACCCCACCCTGCCCCCCCCCCCCTTTCTCATCTATGGTACCAAACCGAGTTTCCAGTTTCAGTAAAATAAAACTCTTGTTGAGTTTGCCAGTTTCCAGGGTTTCCATCAACCCTGGTGTGGTCCGTCCGGCACGCCTCTCGCCTTGCTCACCCCCTCTTCCCACTCCCGGAGGAGCTCAGCAACCGCTACGGGGTTTGCCCAAAGGTCCTCTGGTTCCAGTGTCGTATTGATGTATGTGCATGTAAAAAGGTGTTGTGTTGTGTGTGTTTGTGTTTTGCATAGCGGGCAGTTTGGTGATGTGTGTTGTGTTGGATTAATTTTGTGTAGGTAGGAGTAGAGGAAAGGAGATTTCCCTGCCCTGAGTTGGGCGAGGGTTCTCCTGACCCCGCGAGGAAGATTTTCTTCCTCGTTGCTTATTGCTGGTGCTTTTGTTTGAAGTATTGGGTTTTGGAGTGTTATTTATGTGGTTTGTGACTGTGTTTGTGTGGATTTGTTGTTTTAGTGCTTTGTAAGTTTTGTTGTGTATGTCTGTAGGTATGTTTGTTGTGTAGTTGTTGTTGTGAAATATTGTTTGCTTTTTGAGCCTGCTGGGTGCAGGTTGTTGTGTTAAATAATTAAGTGGGTTGTTTGTGTACATGGCCGCCAATTTTGCTTGTTTTGCGTGGAGTTGGATGTGTGTTGCTATTGGGAGGACTTTAGCCTCTGTGTGTATGATGTGTGTGTTTGTGTCTGTGGTGTGCCCTGTTGCGACCCTGAGAGCTGTGTTTTGTATTGTTTGTAGTTTGCTGATTTGTGTGTGTGTGATGTAGTGGGGCCCCAGACTGTGCTGGCATACTCGATTATTGGTCGAGTGATTGCCTTGTATGTGTGTATGAGTGTTTCTTTTGGTTTACCCCACGTTTTTGCTGTGAGTGCGTTTATGATTTTGAGTGTTTTGCGTGCTTTGCTGTGTGTGTTTGCGATGTGTGTGTTGAATGTAAGCTTGGGGTCGAATGTGAGCCCCAAGATTTTTGGGTTTTTGGTTGTAATGAGTGTTGTGTTGTTTATTTGTAGTGATAATTGTGTGTTGTACTCTGCAGGGTCTGGTGTGAATAGTGTGGATGTTGTTTTGCTTGCATTTAATGTTAGTTGGTTGTTGTCTGTCCATGCTTGTATTGCGTGTAGGTATGGTTGTATTTGTTGTTGAGCTATGTGGTGGTTTGGGTGTGATGCATAATATTGTGATGTCGTCTGCATATGTTATGATGTGTACGTTTGGTGGAGGTGTTGGTATGTCTGCGGTGTAGATGTTGAATAATGTGGGTGATAGACAGGATCCTTTAAAAAATAAAAAATAAAACTCTCATCTCACTCATTGACTATTTGCTGAAAAATAACTAGATTTAAATCTTTTGCTATCTGTATATATTTTTAATTTTTATGTAAATATCCAGACATAGATGAGAACGGTCGGGGAAGCTAGGGGGGGTGGTTACCCGGGGTAAATCAAATTTTGAATTCAAGGAGGGGGGTCAGACCTGTGCACGGTCTGAAAATGCCTCCCCCCGTTTTATTGGAGGATTTGCCCCCCCCCGTTTTATTGCCCCCCCCCGCCAAAAAATGAAAAAGTACCCTAAAAATATGACGCCATTTTTGACCTATGATGACGCCATCATCGCAAATTTTTTGCAGTTTTTAGCCTATTTCAATGTATTTTAAGCCATTTTAGACCTATTTTTACCTTATTTCCGCTTTTTTTTGTCCCTTTTTCCCTTTTCCCTTCTTTTTTTTTCTCTTTTTTTTTCTTTCCCCCCTGCTCGCCCCCCCCCCCCCCGTTTTATTGCCCCCCGTATCAAAAAAGTTGCCCCCCCCCCGTCACCCCCTCGTTTTGGAATTGCCCCCCCCGTTTTAACCCCGGGGGGGGGCAGTACACAGGTCTGGGGGTCCCAGGGGGGTCCGGACCCCCCCTAGCTTTTTAGGGGAGGTCGACCCCGGGTGCGAAATTTTGAAATCTAGAGGGGGTCAGGTGGGGTCCGGTTTCCAAAGCAAAACAGTTTTAAACCATACTAACTTTAATAATTGTTCTTTTTATAGGATAATACTACATTTTATTGAATAAAAAGCGATATTCTGGGATAAAAAGGGTGTGAAAGCATGAATATGTGATGAAAATTTACGTTTTTGGAAGAAAATTTAGTATAAAAAAGTACCCAAAAATTTCCCGAGGGGGGAAGAGGGCGGTCAGATTTCAAATTCTAGAGGGAGGTCAGGGGTAAAAAATTCGGAAATTTGGGGGAGGGGTGGCCCCCCTAGATTTTCGTCTAGGGGGTGCCAAAATTTTGAGGCTAGGGAGGGTGAACCCCACCCTGCCCCCCTTTCTCACCTGTGTATCCAAATATCCTAAATAGTATTAGTATATACTATGTATTTCGTAGTAAATATCCCTAATGTTTTTTTATATAATAAGCTATCTCCTGTAATAGTATCAAATTTTAATTTTACACTACTTACACACAAATTTTTATAATCAATCACAATGTTTGCAGAGATTCGACAATGTCTGATTTCTAAGCTCTGTTTATTTTTTTTATTTAAAAAAGGTTGGAAAAAAAGTAGGCGATGCTGGTTGTAGACATAGATGGGTATGGACTAAAAAAATAAGGATGTGTGTAATGGTGGGGTGGCCAGCCAAATTGCCGACCCCCTAAATTTTAAGGGGAGCAGGGAGCAGAGGCCCTCTTCCCGCCACTCTTCCCTTCCTAGAATTTTTTTGTTTTGCCTGCCCGCCCCCTCCCTAAGCCTAAAATATCCCTGTTTCATCTCCAGACCAGAACAACATTGCTATATAATTTTTAAAGTGTCATTTCACCGTTTCCCGTCTTGATTAAAAAATACACGAATCATTTAAGACTACACCAAAACTACACAAATCATTTAAGCAAAATTATACTATAAACTTTTTCAGTGTTTTTGTGTTTAAATAATTTTTATTTTCTACGTTAAATGTTACTTTTTTGGACTTTCATCTTTACTCGTGTTTTAAAAAGTGTCACAATGTTATTTTCTATGAAATTTTTCGTTGGAAAATAAAATTAGGACTTATGGGCGGTCGATAAACATGCAAAAGGGTTTCCTTCCGGGGAAAATCTTTCTGTGTAAGTATGTAAATTGGGTTCTTTGTATGAGATAAAGACACGGTGTATTGGAGAATTTTCGTCCTTTGTTCAGCTTCTCAAAGCTCCCTCTCTTCTTGTTCCATCCAGATGCCGAATAGGTTGTGTTTTTGTTTTTTTTATTTTTCTTCTAGTAATTCTATTTTATCGTAAAAAATAACTTTCTTAATGATTTCATAAATAAATTGTGAATTACAAATACTTGCTGCATGTTTAAAACTATTAAATTCTTCATTACCATATTTAGATTCGACGAAAATGCGATTGTTTTATATGCGTTTCATCTTAAAACTTAAATTGTTTCGATACCTTTAATTAATGCGGATCCATCTAGTCCATCCTATGGATATACATAGTTTTGTGCAGTAATCGTTTCTAATTATATGACAGCGCTTGAAGTACGCACATACTGTTCCAGAACCAACCAACTGCACTATATACGTACTTGCTATTTTCGGAAAGGTATCAAATAAATAGCGATCGATTATAATTATATACTTGCCAGACACTGATAAATACATATTCTGCGTTTATTGAAATCTAATACTTTGGCAATTTTTCATTTGGCACTATTCCAAAAAACGTGTTTCAATCGGGAAACATGCACAAATCGGCCTACAGCGGTAGCGGTAGCGGTACCAGCTTTTCCGGGACCTCTTCCTTGCAGCGAAGGAGTCCGTCCGTGGGTTCCAGCAGTCGAAATCGCTTTTCCAGTGTCGTCAATACGCGTAAGTTTATCATTAGCTGATTAGTATTTTGTATTTGCAAAAGTAGAAAATCTGCCGTATGTCAAATTTGAGAGTTTTGAGCTTTGGCTATGATCTTCTACCTGTGGCTACAGGCGGGATTGTGGCATATCATTATTCATATCATATATACGATTACAATATACCGTTATACAAATATACTTGTCTTAAATTTATAAATTGTAGCTATACAGACCTGTGCACGGTCTGAAAATGCCCCCCCCGCTTTATTGGAGGATTTGCCCCTCCCCCTCCCGTTTCCCCCCCCCGCGGAAAAATAAAAAAGGTACCCGAAAATTATGACGCCATTTTTTTACCTATTATGCCGCCATCATCGCAAATTTTTGCAGCTTTTAGCCTACCTATTTCAATGCATTTTAAGCCATTGTAGACCTATTTTTACCTTATTTTCGCTTTCTTTGTCCCTTTTTTCTCTTTTTCCTTTTTTTTCTTTTTTTTTTTCTCCTTTTTTTTCTCTTTTTTTCCTTTCTCCCCTGCTTGCCTCCCCATTTTGTTGCCCCCCCGTTTCAAAAAAATTGCCCCCCGCAATAAAACCCCGGGGGCAATGCACAGGTCTGGCTATATAATGAAGCAAAATTTTAATTGAAAATTGCATATTTATTTTAGTTTCACTTCACTATGAGTAATTTTGTTTAAAGCATCGAATTAAAGATAAAAAGTTTTTATCGTAAATTCCCATCCTACGAAATTATGCTCGTGCCATGCCAGTTGTATAGAAAAAATGATTGAAACCAGCAAACCACCTCCCCACGAACGCACATTTCCCGTAGCAATTTTGATTAAATGCATATTAATCTATTTTCAATTTAGGTTTAAAATTGAAACGAAAGCGCGTATATTCATTTTTATTTTCTTTGTTTTAAAACTATTAAAAACTTAAATTAAATTTTCACGGTTTATAAGAAAATCAGCAGCAACTAAACCAAGTATGTAGATCTTTTGTTTCTGTGTATTTAAAGTCATAATGATCATGATCAGTGACACACGAGGTAGAAGTGAGAGCCTTTTGGCAACCGTGCGGAAGTGCTTTAGGTACTTGTATACCCAGTCCTTGGTAAATGTTTTTTTGAAATACCCACATAATGCTTTAGGAAACTAGGCACTCGCCTTTTGCCTCCTCAATTTTTTTTTATTTCAACCATAGGTGAGAAAGGGAGGGAGGCAGGGTGGGGTCCACCCCCCTAGCCTCGAAATTTCGGAACCCCCCCCCCCTTGACGAAAATCTAGGGGGCCCTCCTTCCCCAAATTTCTGAATTTTTTACCCCTAACCCCCTCTAGAATCTTTGTGTGTTTTTGGTCGGGTCCGCTAGGGCGGTCCACTCCCGGGTGGAAGGCCAAAATTTTTTTGGAGGACGGAGGGTCCAGGGGGGTCCGGTCCGGACCCCCCCCCCCCGGCTTTTTAGGGGGGGGTCGACCCCGGGTGCGAGATTTCAAATTTAGGTGGGGGGGTCAGGGGGAGTCCAATTTTTTAACAAAAATTTTTTAACTCCGTAATTTAAGTGGTTTTAGGTCTAATATTAATATTGCCTCTCACTTTTTGCCTCCTCAGTTTTTTCGCATTTCAACCATACATGGGCAAGTTGGTCCGGAGTGTGGGGGAGTTAAACCCCAAATTAGGGGGGGGGTTAAAATCCGAGAAACGCAAAATACCCATATCGTTTTTTTTCTGGAGTGCATTTTACCCATATCGTTTTTCGATTTTGAAGGAAAAATAGGTTAAAAACACTAATTTTAGGTCAAAAAGCCCTTTTTATTGCATTTTTGAGCTTTTTATTGCTTAAAACATTCATTTCGACCTCAAAACTTAAGTTTGGAGGCAGTTAGAAGTCATTTTAAAGACACCTTTTTTCTTCATTTTTCCAAAATTGGGGGTGTTAACTTTTTCTCCCCCCCCCGACCCCCCCCCGTGCCCATGTATGATTTCAACCATAGGTGAGAAAGAGGGGGGACATAGATGTTTTGGTCGGGTCCGCTAGGGGGGGGGTCCAACCCCGGGTGGAAGCCCAATTTTTTCGGGGGGAGCAGGTTGGGGTCCAGGGGGGGCCGCACCCTAGGCCCCAGCCTTTGGGGGGGCGACCCGGGAGATCGAATTTAGGGGGGGGGTCAAAGGTCATTTTTCAGCAAAATTTTTTAAATTAAATATTTTAATTTTTTAGTTCTATTTGAAGAAACCTCCCCCCTAAAAAAACCAAAAACGGCAAAAAAAAAACCCAAGGCGGGGGGGGGGGGGGGGGGCCGCCCGGGGGGGGGGGGCGGCCGCGGGGGGGGGGGGGGGGGGGGCCGCGAAAATCTAGGGAGGGGAAGGGCTACCCCTCTGTCCCCCCCCCGCCAAAAAAACATTTATGATGGGGGGGCAGTTGTTGCCCCTCCCCCAGCCTCGAATTTTGGAACCTCCCGAAATCCACGAGGGACTCCTCCCTTTTTTACCCCTGACCCCCTCTACAATTTGAAATCTGACTCTCCCCTCCCCTTTCGGGAAAATTTTAGCTTTAGGTACTTTTTTATAGTAAATTTTCTTCCAAAAACGTGAATTTTTAACACATATTCATGTTTTTACACCCTTTTACACCAGAATGTAAAATGAATCATTAGGTGATTTTGGTCGGGTCCGCTAGGGGTCCACGGTCCACCCCCGGGTGGAAGGCCAAAATTTTTTAGGAGGGGTGGGGGTGTGAGATTTCAAATTTAGGGGGGGGGTCAGGGGGTTCCAATTTTTTAACAAAATTTTTTTAACTCCATAGTTTAAGTGTTTTTAGGTCTAAGTGAGTCTAAGTGTATTTTTAACACTGTTTTTCACTAAAAAACCATATTTTTGACCTTTTGACAGTAAATAAAAAATATACTTCCAAATTGGTCGGGAGGGGGGTCAGCCTCGCTAGGGCTAGGGGGTGTCTGGCCGGTCCGCTCTCGAGCTCTGGGGGGAGGGGGGCCCCTGAATTTTTTCTAGGGGGGTCCGAAATTTTGGCTCTAGGGGCGATGGACCCCTCTTCTATCCATACATGGGCAAGTTGGTCCGGAGTGGGGGGGTTAAACCCCAAATTAGGGGGGGGGTTAAAATCCGAGAAACGCAAAATACCCATATCGTTTTTTTTTTTCTGGAGTGCATTTTACCCGTATCGTTTTTCGATTTTGAAGGAAAAATAGGTTAAAAACACTAATTTTAGGTCAAAAAGCCCTTTTTATTGCATTTTTGAGCTTTTTATTGCTTAAACCATTCATTTTGACCTCAAAAGTTGAGTTGGGAGGCAGT
>JASAMX010025523.1:0-13629 GCA_030248175.1 Microlaimidae sp. YZB2_3
TTATAATTTATTTGTAAATTTTTAAATTCTCCGGACTTCCAGCAATGTTAAAACAAAGTTTTTATTTTAATTTAGCGGTTAATTAAAATTTTTTCTTAACAATAAAATTTGTGTACCCAAAATATTGTCATTTTTTGCCCATATTTTACTTCATGTTATCAGAAATCGTGTTTCAATAATTTTTTAAAGTTTAAAAACGAGATCTTCAGGTCAAAATTGACCTATAAACATGTTTTTATTTAGTATTTGTCGTCGCGTGGAAATCTCTAATCGATTTTTGGTAGACGTTTAGTACCTGTACCTCACCAGACTCTTGGCAATTTAACAAATATTCATTCATATTGGTTAAAGCACTATTAAAAAAATTTTCTTAACAGCATAAAATGTACCTTGAAAAGGTCATTTTTTGGCTAGAAAACACCATTTATTTTTGAAAGGGTAGTTTAATCACTTTTTAATGCCCAAAATTAGAATCTCAAGTCAGAATTGACCTAGAAACATGTTTTTTATTTATGTTTGTTTGGTGGAATTCTCAAACCGATTTTTGGTACACGTTTAGTACTTGAACCCAGGTAATTTTTGGGTATAAATTGGTTCATAACTCTTTTCAATAAGCTCAAATCTCAAAAATAACTTTAAAAACAAAATCTGTATTTTGTTTTAGGATCGGTCATAAGTGAGTCATAACTGGGTACTTACGTTAAAAGCCTTGATAAAGAAGCACGCTGTTGCTTCGAAACGTTGGAATAAAGATCTTGTTGGCTTCTTGGCTTAAAACTCATTTATTGAGGTTAAATACTGTAGAAATGGCAAGCACTAAAAGACACCTACCACACCTTCTACACCTACTACACCGACCGACCAACCGAGGGGTGAAACTCCTCTTGTTTCTAAAAATTTCCCTAAGCAACCTAAGCAAAACCTTAAAATCAAGCTAAATTTAATGTTTTGTTTGATTTTGAGGTTTTGCTTAGGTTGCTTAGGTCGGTTGGTGTAGTAGGTGTAGTAGGTGTGATAGGTGTCTTTTAGGACCGAATTCACAAAGCGGGATATACACCGTGTATGTGTATCCGGTGTATACACCGTGTAAACTACGGTATATTTGGGGGCTGCTATATTTTTATTAATTATAGTGTTAATTGACTAAAAAATAAAATGGTGTTTGTTGCAAACGTATTTTTTGATTCTGTTGGGACTTTCCACAAACTGTTGGGAGATTCCACAGTTGGGAGATTCAACCTTTTTGTTGGAAGATTGCTCGGAACCGTACAAATAGGGGTGACGTGCAAAATCCCTATAAAAGTAGTGTAAAATCCCCATGGCCAAAATCCCCATAAAGTAGTGCAAATTCCCCATAAAGTAGTGCAAATTTCCCATAACAATCAGAAATGCGTTTGCGAACTAAAATGTGTTAAAAAAACTAAATTTTAATTATAAAAGCATTAAAAATGTTTTAATTTTTTCCTAAGCCTAAGCAAAGCCCTAAAATCAAGCTAACTTTATCATGATAAAGTTTTGTTGTATTTCCCAAGTGTTAAAATTTTAAGGAAATACTGCAAACGCATTATATTTATGGGAAATTTACACCATTTTATGGGGAATTTGCACTGTTTCACGGGGTATTTACACCACCTTATGGGGATTTTGTAACGTTTATGGGGATTTTGGCCTATGGGGAATTTGTCCGATTCTAGGATATTTGAACGCCAGCACTTGATCGCCGAGCATTTGACCGCCAGCATTAGACCGCCGCAGTACGCGTTGCTTTAAAAAGGACGTCAAAACTCCCCGCCAAGGTGGTATAAATTCCTCCAAAAAATAAAAAACTCAATAGAATATAAAAAATGGTTTTAATATGATATTTAAACAAAGCAATGTTGTTTTAACAATGAACGATAAGTCAAAAATTTATATTTTTCCTTGAAATTAAAAAAAACTTAGTAAACGGTTAGTTCTTTAATGATTTAAACCTGTTTTTCCTGAGCCTAAGCGAAACCTAAAAATCAAACTAAATTTTTATGATAAATTTATATTTAATGGTGTTTTTTTAAAATAACTATTTTTTTCCTAAGCCTAAGCAAAACCTAAAAATTAAACAAAAAGTTTATACTTAATAGTTTGTTTTGCAAAGTCAAAAAAAATTAAAACTTTTTAGGTTTGGGGAGTTTATACTGTCGTAGCTCTGTGTTGATATAATTCTCTGTAGGAGGCGGAAATCAAAAATTTGCATAAAATTTATATGAAATACTGCGGCGGTCTAATGCTCGGCGTTCAAGTGCGCGGCGTTCTAATGCTGGCGGTCAAATGCTCGGCGATCAAGTGCTGGCGTTCAAATTTCCGGACACCATTTTTCGGTAACGGGGCTTTAGAGCCGGAGCGAGGGGACTTTAGAGCCGAGGGTCTTTAGAGCCGCAGTGTGGGACTTTAGAGCCGTATTGGAGGGACTTTGGAGCCGTAACGTAACTTTTGTGTTCAGAAAATTCATAAAAAATTAAGGGACTTTAGAGACGAACAAATTTTGTCAAAGTTTTTTTTTTTTTTTTTTTTTTTTTAATGATCAGATAACAGAATTAATATCATAATAAGCATAGTTTATGCATAGTTTAATTTCTGTTTTCATCATTTAATTGTGGTTATTTTTATTTTTATATTTTTTTTTTTTTTTTATTTTTTTTTTCATCAACAACATCAAATCTGCGACTTAATTGCCGCCATAGGTCACCGAAGGGGGGGGGTGTAGGGGGGGGTCACCCCCCCCCTACGGCCTCTGAGACCTATCCCCCCCCCCCCCTAAGGCCCATTTTTGACCCCTCCCCCCCCCATCGACCCCTTGAACCCCTGACCCCCCCCCCCTAAGGCCCATTTTTGACCACCCCCCCTAACTAGAATTTCCCAAAAAATGCTTAAAAAATGGTCAAATTTCGTCAAAAAATTGTCAATTTTGGTCAAAAAAATGGTACCCGGGGTGTGACCACCCCCCCTGCTTTTTTTCAAAAAAAACACCCTGGGGTGTGACCCCCCCCCCTGGAGGTCAAAAACCTCCACACCCCGGGGTGTGGACCCCCCCCCCTGAGCCGTCGAAGGTCGGTGACCTATGTCGCCAATATGAATCACAATTGTAACTAATTATCAATGAACATAGCTATCTGATATGACTTTAAAGGCTCAAAAAGAGCGCTTATTTAAGTCAGTTCCAAAACTCTTCTTGAATGCATCCAAAGAATCGACAGTTACTTGAGATGGGAGTAGATTGTTCCAAGGTGTAACAACCCTATTTGCAAAAGAAAAATTCCTTGCATTAATTCGGCAGTCTTCCATTGCCAATTTAAATGGATGACCACGGGTGGGCTGCAGGTTAAACTTAAAAAAATCATTGGTTTGCAAATTGTTTAAGCAATGTATAATTTTAAAGCACTCATATAAATCAATTTTGTCTCTTCGATCTTTTAATCTTTCTAAACCTAGGTATTTCAGTCTATGTTCATAACCAACAGGTAACAACTTGCATTTATAAAACAAACGCCTAGTGAAATTTTGTTGCACTTTTTCCAAAATGTTTATATCCTTTTGTAAATAAGGGTTCCAAACTGCACTAGCATACTCCAGAATTGGTCTAACATAGGACTTATATGCTCTGAGAAAATTATTTCTAGAGTTTGAGTTGAATGTTCTAAAAATTAGTGATGTCACTCTCATAGCTTTTTTTGCTGTGATTTCACAGTGTTTAGAGAATTTCAGATCATGGGATATATAAACACCTAGGTCACGCACCAATTCTGTAGTTGCAAGTACGTTATTACCAAGCTTATATTTACAAATTAACTCTTTGCTATGATTTCGAATATGAAGAACTTCACATTTGTGATTAGATAACTGCAGTTGCCAGTCTTGTGACCAGCTGTGTATTCTATCTAAATCTTGCTGAAGTCTCAAGGTTTGAATGTGGTAATCTTTAGATGAAGATTTTACAAACAACTTTATATCATCTGCAAAGAGTCTAATTTGTGAGAACTTAACACAATCAACAATATCATTAATATATACTAAGAACAAAAATGGACCTAAAACAGAACCCTGAGGAACTGAACTTCTTACAGGAAATGATTTGGATACTGAGTTATTAATTACAACTTTAATTTCCCGCCCAACTAAAAATTCTTTTATCCATTTTAAAAATTTACCAGAAACACCATATTTTTCTAGCTTATATAACAATTTTTGATGTGACACGGTGTCAAAGGCCTTGGCAAAATCCAAGTAAATGACATCAATTAGAAATTTATCTTTTAGTGCTAGCGTCCACTCATTAAAAGTTTCCAACAGCTGTGTTATTGTAGAACTTTTTGCCTTAAAACCATGTTAAAACCTTGACAAAATGATATGGAAAAAGACAAGAAGTTCTCTTTTTGAGAAGATGTTCCATTAATTTTACAAGAAAAAGATGTAAGTGAAATTGAACGATAATTTTCTTCAAATTAAGCATGATTTCACGCCAAATGTTTACATCTTTAATAAAGTTACCCTAACCGCCACGCCAGAAGCGCTCAATTTGGAGAATAAAAGCTTTTATTTTTTAAAATCAGGAAAATTTAAGACTGGGGCTTTGGTTATTTTTTATTGTATTTTATTAAAAGAAGATTCGCATTCTGCTGTCCCTAAAAATTTTACGTCTTTCTTAAATAAATTTGTTAGGGGTGCAGCTATATCAGCATAAAAATGGCACAAACCGTCGGTAATAAGAAGTTAAGCCCAAATAGGAACGCCCCTGACCAACATTTTTTGGAATAGGAAGTCCTTTAACAGCGTCTCTATTTTTATTTGGGGATTCGGATTCTATTTTTAATGCGCGTCCAGAGAAACACGGGGAATTAGCTAAAAACCAACAAACTCTATTAAATTCATACAGTCCCGCCGCAAAATAAATCTGTTTCCTCTTGAGATTGTTGTTGGAATAGATGTCTTGCCAGAAAGCGCCGTGTGAATTCGCAAAAAAAGATTTTTGGAGAACCTTTTTTGTGTAATTTGTTAACAACCCCTTTAAAGGTGGCATTCTTTTTTAGTTATTGTATTAACTTTTTGAAAAATTAAATATGGAAAAGATAATCACTTGTTCTCTTTTTAACTAAAAATATTGGACTTTTCTCGGGGTTTACCCTCGGAAAATCAAATATACATTAGTTTCAACATGTCATCAATACGTTTTAATACAAATAGCTTTTTGAGATTTGAGTATACGGTGAGGGCGTTGCCTGTTGTAGTTATTACCAACATCAATTTGTTGCCTATTTCAAGTACATCAGAATTCCAAGTGATGTAAAATAACAATGCCTAAACTTATATAACTGTTTCCGCAGTTCCAACTATTTCAGAAAAGCACCATAGGAAATTTATCGCGTGCAGATTTAGTTGAATTTTTGGATTTATCATTTGTATTTGATATGTTATTAACGACTTGATGCGAAATTATTTTGGGTTGAATTTTTAGCGTAATATTAATTACGTTTCGGCTGGTTGATATAGTCACAAATTTATGTAAAAAGACCCTGATTGATTTGAAAATATTACTGATTAAGGAAAACAGTGAATTAACATTTTCATGTATAGCCTAAGTACGATTAACAAAACAACAACAACAATAAACCAAAACTATGAAATAATTTGTTGATTGTTTCAATAAAAGTAATTTTGAATCTATTGGTGTCGAATCAGAAATGTACAAATAAATCAAGACATGGGTGGAAGAGCCTATCAATTCACTAAAACATACTTTATTTAAATTTTTAAGAGGATTAAAGTTTTTTTTAATTTAAAAATTTATTTTATGATTTTAAAAATTAATATTTAACTGCGGCAAAAGTTTTAACAAATCAATATCACCTAAACGGTCGTAAGGACAAGAATTGTCAAAGCTACAAAAAATTTGTGCACGATGTTAAACGAATTATTGCTAAAAGTTATTGTTACACTTCCTAAAAAAGTGGTATTTCAGCCATAATAATTGCTGTTTGTACTAAGTATTTAAACATTAGGAGGTACACTTGAACAGATTAAGAAAATTTAGGCGGCATTAAACTTAATGCCAAGTAAGCCGATCCAGTTTAATTTCCCGCTTACAAAATTCTTTGAACTGCTTCACAGTTCAAAGCATTTGTAAACAATATTAAAGTATCGGCTTTGCCAGACCAGGACAGCTTTAACTTTAATGCCGCCTAGAATTCTTAACTGTGAAATTACCTCCTAATGTTGATCCGTTAGTACAAACAGCAATTACTATGGCTGGTCCTATGCCACTTTTAGGAAGTGTAACAATAACTTTTAGCAATAATTCGTTTAACATCGTGCACAAATTTTTTGTAGCTTTAGACAATTCTTGTCCTTACGACCGTTTAGTGAGTATTGATTTGTTAAAACTTTTGCCGCCAGTAAATATTAATTTTTAAAATCATAAAATAAATTTTTAAATTGAAAATAAACCTTTAAATTCTTTAAGTCTTTCCTCTTAAAACTTAAATAAAGTATGTTTAAGTGATCAAATAGCTCTTCCACCCATGTCTTCTAAAATCGTACTCTGTTACATTTCTGATTCGACACCAATAGATTCAAAATTACTTTTATTGAAACAATCGACAAATTATTTCATAGTTTTGGTTTATTGTTGTTGTTGTTTTGGTTAATTTGTTTCGTCCTTGGGCTATACATGAAAATGTTAATTCACTGTTTTCCTTAATCAGTAATCCTTCAAATCAATCAGTTCTTTTACATAAATTTGTGACTATAGCAACCGCTATTCCAGCCGAAACGTAATTATATTACGCTAAAAATTGGACCCCTGATCAATTACCTTCGCATCAAGTCATTAATAACATATCAAATACAAATGATAAATCCAAAAATTCAACTAAATCTGCACGCGATCAATTTTCTCTAGCTAAATCAGTGCTTTCTGAAAGTCAAAAATTGGAATTGCGGAAACTTTTATATAAATTTAGCGATTGTTTTTTACAACATGATTATGACTTGGAATTTTCTGATGTACTTGAAATGGAAATTGATGTTGGTAATAACTCCCCAATACGGCAACGCCCTTACCGTATACTCAAATCTCAAAAAGCTATTGTATTAGAACATATTGATGACATGTTAAAACAAACGTTATTTGACCTTCAAATAAACCCCGAGAAAGTCCGATATTTTTAGTTAAAAAGAAAACAGGTGATTTGCTTTTCCGTGTTGATTTTCGAAAAGTTAATACAATAACTAAAAAAGAATGCCACCTGCTTTCAGGTATTGACGAATTACACAGCAAAGGTTCTGCAAAAATCTTTTTCTGCGCGTGATTTACACGGCGCTTTCTGGCAAATTGGTATATCCAAAAAATCTCCAGAGAAAACAGCTTTTATTTGCTTTGCGGGACTGTATGAATTTAATAGAGTTTGTTTGGGTTTAGCTAATTCCCCGTGTTTCTCTCAACGCGCATTAGAAATAGAATCCCAAATCCCAAATAAAATAGACGCTGTTAAAAACCTTCCTATTCCAAAAAATGTTGGTCAGGTGCGTTCCTATTTGGGCTTAACTTCTTATTACCGACGGTTTGTGCCATTTTATGCTGATATAGCTGCACCCCTAACAAAATTATTTAAGAAAGACGTAAAATTTTTAGGGACATCAGAATGCGAATCTTCTTTTAGTAAAATACAATAAAAATTAACCAAAGCCCCAGTCTTAAATTTTCCTGATTTTAAAAATAAAAGCTTTTATTCTCCAAATTGACGCTTCTGGCGTGCGGTTAGGGTCAATTTAAAGATGTAAAGCGTTGGCGTGAATCATGCTTAATTTGAAGAAAATTATCGTCCAATTTCACTTACATCTTTTTCTTGTAAACTAATGGAACATCTTGTCAAAAAAGAACTGCTTGTCTTTTTCCATATCATTTTGTCAAGGTTTTAACATGGTTTTAAGGCAAAAAGTTCTACAATAACACAGCTGTTGGAAACTTTTAATGAGTGGACGCTAGCACTAAAAGATAAATTTCTAATTGATGTCATTTACTTGGATTTTGCCAAGGCCTTTGACACCGTGTCACATCAAAAATTGTTATATAAGCTAGAAAAATATGGTGTTTCTGGTAAATTTTTAAAATGGATAAAAGAATTTTTAGTTGGGCGGGAAATTAAAGTTGTAATTAATAACTCAGTATCCAAATCATTTCCTGTAAGAAGTTCAGTTCCTCAGGGTTCTGTTTTAGGTCCATTTTTATTTTTGGTATATATTAATGATATTGTTGATTGTGTTAAGTTCTCACAATTTAGACTCTTTGCAGATGATATAAAGTTGTTTGTAAAATCTTCATCTAAATATTACCACATTCAAACCTTGAGACTTCAGCAAGATTTAGATAGAATACACAGCTGGT
Organism: Microlaimidae sp. YZB2_3; assembly: GCA_030248175.1. Taxonomy (NCBI): domain Eukaryota; kingdom Metazoa; phylum Nematoda; class Chromadorea; order Desmodorida; family Microlaimidae; species Microlaimidae sp. YZB2_3. The sequence continues at coordinate 8,414 of JASAMX010025523.1, forward strand.
CACAAGACTGGCAACTGCAGTTATCTAATCACAAATGTGAAGTTCTTCATATTCGAAATCATAGCAAAGAATTAATTTTTAAATATAAGCTTGGTAATAACGTACTTGCAACTACAGAATTGGTGCGTGACCTAGGTGTTTATATATCCCATGATATGAAATTCTCTAAACACTGTGAAATCACAGCAAAAAAAGCTATGAGAGTGACATCACTAATTTTTAGAACATTCAATTCAAATTCTAGAAATATTTTTCTCAGAGCATATAAGTCCTATGTTAGACCAATTCTGGAGTATGCTAGTGCAGTTTGGAACCCTTGTTTACAAAAGGATATAAACATTTTGGAAAAAGTGCAACAAAATTTCACTAGAAGTTTGTTTTATAAATGCAAGTTGTTATCTGTTGGTTATGAACATAGACTGAATTACCTAGGTTTAGAAAGATTAAAGGATCGAAGAGACAAAATTGATTTATATGAGTGCTTTAAAATTATACATTGCTTAATCAATTTGCAAGCCAATGATTTTTTTTAGTTTAACCTGCAGCCCACCCGTGGTCATCCATTTAAATTGGCAATGGAAGACTGCCAAATTAATGCAAGAAAATTTTCTTTTGCAAATAGGGTTGTTACATCTTGGAACAATCTACTCCCATCTCAAGTAACTGTCGATTCTTTGGATGCATTCAAGAAAAGTTTTAAAACTGACTTAAATAAGCGCTCTTTTTGAGCCTTTAAAGTCATATCAGATAGCTATGTTCATTGATAATTAGTTACAATTGTGATTCATATTGGCGGCAATTAAGTCGCAGAATTGATGTTGTTGATGAAAAAAAAAGAAAAAAAATAGAAAAAGAGAAAAAAAACACAATGAAATGATGAAAACAGAAGAATTAAACTATGCATAAACTATGCTTAGTACAATATTAATTCTGTTATCTGATCATTAATAATAATAATAATTTGTACGCGTGCAAATAATCCCAATAAAACTAAATGAAAGAAAGACAAACAACCTCTTTCTCCTATGCCTATCGCAACCGAAATAATGAAAACGTCAGTCGTTGATTGTTTGGGTCCTTTTCCTTTATCTGAAAATGGTAATAAATAAAATGGTAATATATTGTGGGATTTTCTGATTTTCTTTTGCGATTCCCCAAATGTTTTGCGGTACCTGACATTAAATCAGGCACTATAGCCCATTTACTTGTAAATGAACTTTTTTGCCGTGATGGTCCTTGTAGATCACTCTTTAGTGATCGCGAAACTATTTTTTTATCTTCCATTGTTTTAGAAATTTGTGATGTATTTAAAGTTAATAAACTCAATACCACAGCTTACCATCCTGCTACAAATGGGTTAGTCAAAAAGTTTAATGGCACTTTAGCTAGCATGTTAGGAAAAGTCGTAGACAAAAATCAACAAAATTGGGATTTTTATATTCTTTTTCTGCAATTTTCCTACCATATGGCAGCTCATGAATCAATTGGAGATAGTCCTTTTATTTTAATGTTTGGCCGCGACGCATTTATACCGCAAGATCTAACTTATTACCATTTAATAAACCATATTGTGAAATTGATTACTACCGAGCTGATATCTTAGAAGGCTTAAGGCTTGCTTGGGATTCGGCTAGGGCATGTCTTACTAACGATCAAGCTAGGCAAAAATCATTTTACGACAAAACTGGACAAAACTCGTGGATTTTGCGTGGGAGATCGCGGCCTTTTATGCAATCCAGCTGTAAAACCTGGTCTTATTTCAAAATTAACTTCAAAATGGGCGGATCTAGCATATTCTTTCCTTAAACGCTCCAAACGCAAATATTGTTTCATGTGATCACCCTCGTTCAAAACAATTTACTGTGCATATTAATAGGCTTAAACCTTGGCGTGGATCTTATATTTTAGAATCGGGACTATCAAATCCTGAGTTACTCTTAAAAGTTTATTTTTGCATAAAGCACGAACCTAAATAGATAGGACCTTCGTAGTAAAATCCATTTTCGTAAAAAAAAAACTGTTCTGTGCTCCCTTGTATTTTTCATTTAAATTATTCACATTTTAGTTAATACACATGTAAATCTTATAAAAAAAAACCAAGTATAAGGTAAATATTATCATTCATTTTCACAAAACTAACACTAAACAAAGTAGTTTTAAATCTTTTTTTTATTATTTAGCTCATATTTCAAATAGATTAACATTTAAAATTTTTTAGGTTAGTTTTCTATTGTTATGGTGTACTAAATGCGATTAGTATAATTTCCAAAACACAATAACAAAATAAACGACTATTTTTTTGGTGGGCTACTCAGGTTAAATTAAAAGAAAACTAATAAAACAGAAAATAAAATTGACAATTTTTTGAAAAGAAAAAATACAAAATGTCTACCGTCTGCAGGTTTCGAACCCCTACGTACTCAGTGTAAGCCGAATCACTACCACTTAGCCACTGCAGCTACGATAACAATCGCTTAAAACAGACTTATAAATATTTATTTTTTTGAAAATTGATAAGTGTGCTAATTAGGGCGCGCCCTTATTAGGGACATGGTGTGCTAATAAGAGCGCGCCCTAATAAGAGCAGTCAATGTGTCTGAGAAATATATGAAGTCCATATTTTTCCTTTATTATTATGTTATATATTTTTGTTAATATTATGTTTCATTTCACCATTCTTCTCTTCTTAAATCGCTTTTGGCTAAAGTAAAACTAAAGTAAAATTAGCTTCCAATTACACTGCGCGTTATCGGCTAAAACAGGTCGTCACAGTTGCTATTTGATATATGAATTTGATACACAGTTGCTATTTTATAAGCCCGTTGATAGTAATAAAGCGATAAAGCTTAATAAGGAAATTTCGGTAATTAGTGAACTTTTTAATTGTCACGTTGGTCCTGATAATGATACTTTACCGATTATGTTTATGAACCCTAAATTTCATAAAAATCCTGTTAAATTTAGATTTATAGCTGGAGCCAGTAAAGCGTGTACAAAACCAGCCTCTATGAAACTCGGTAAGATTTTAAAATTTTTCGATGCTCATTTTAAGAATTACTGTAATGCGTTGAGAGATAAAATTGGAATTGGAAATACTTATTGGTCTGTGAAAAATAGTTTAGAAGTTATTGATCAAATTAACGACGTTGACAATACTAATTCTATAATCAGTGCAGATTTTAGTACTCTTTATACAAATTTACCACATGATATAGTTTTGAAGAATTTATTTGATTTGGTAGACCTTTTGTTTAAAAATTCGAACAAACGATTTTTAGTATTAGGCTATAAAAACATATACTACACTGAAGAAAAAATTGATAATGCTGAATATTTTACAAAAATAGAAATAAAAAACCTAATAAAATTCGTACTAGATAATACTTACGTAAAATTTGCAGATATTGTTTTTAAACAAATATCAGGTATACCAATGGGGGGCAATGCGTCTCCGCAAATAGCAGATCTAGTTTTATCTTTTATGGAATTTCAATTCTTAAAAAACAATATACAAGCACGTAAAAAGACCATAACCGCATGTCGATATATAGATGATTTATTATGTACTAATAATAGCTCCTTCTTAGAATTATGTACTAATATTTATCCAACGTCGCTCCCGTTATCTAAAACATCAAATAATCTATATAACTGTAATTATCTTGATTTAGACCTTAAAATTTATCACGGTAAACTTGATATAAATGTTTTTAATAAAACTGATGAATTCGATTTTAAAGTTGTGCGTTTTGTTCATAAACACAGCAATGTATCAAAACATCTTGGAAATAGTGTGTTTTTAACACAACTTATTAGGATAGGTAGAATTTGCTCAAGTAAAAACAACTTTTTTAAGAAGGTATCAGACCTATATAAACAGTTTCTTAAACTTCATTATCATGATAAAGAACTAATTGATACTATTTTTGATTTCAGTAAAAAATATCGACCTATGCTCATTAAATTTGGTATACTTAATAAAAAAGATACGTGTAAATTAATAAAGACTTGTAAATCTTAAGATTGTAAATTATGCCATGCAATTTTTAAATATTATACTTTAAGCAGCTATAGATCCGTGATGGATCATGCTATTATCCCGAGATGGGATATATTCTTTTACCCTAGATGGGTGACTCGTTATACTACGTGCTATTAGTATTTTTTCATACACTGTTTTTAAAGAATAGTGTCTAAACACTATCCATACAGCTAGATTTACCCAGATTTTAACACGGAGAAAAACTTAAGGAAATTTTGGCGATATGCCAAGATTTTAGCTATACACAGAATGAGTATACAAAATACAAATCCTTCTTAGTCACAATTTTGTATTGAAAAAATGATACTATTGAGGTTTTTGGTCTTTTTGGAGAAGTCTTTTATGTTACCGATTTTTTCGTATATAAGCAAAAATCTTCTTCTAATTTTACTCTTGGTATAATATTATCCCGAATATTACAACGTTGATTTATCTGTGTATCTTAATCTTATTTACTTTATATTTTAATATGAATCGTGACAACGAGAGAAATGAAGAACACTGCTCACCAACGATGGTTCAACAGCTGTTAGCACCTGTACCAATTACCCTCCAGCTAAGCGGGCAAAAGCAGTCCGAAAATAATGGGCGATCAAGATCAGCGCCACCAGCTACAATGGGACTCCTGTCTACGAATCCCGCCGAAACGCCCAACGAGCAGCCAGATGAAACGCAAGAACAAGGGCCAAGCGACGATGGTACACGAGGAGAAAAACGGAAGCGTAACACGGAATGCGAAGATACTGTGGTATGTTACTTTATGTATACTATATCACTTTATTGAAATTTTGTTAACAGTATTGCTTTATAAATAATCTATTAAAATTTACGATATAAAATGCTTTAAGAAATATGATGGATTCTATTGAAAAGCTCCGACTATCATGATCTTAAATGCATTAAAAAAATGTGTCTAGAATTAGGAGCGAAACATATTTTTTGATAATCGTAATATATAATGTTTTTTTAAAAACTGTTTTTAATTTCAACTAATTATGCATATGTTTGTTTCATTTTACTTTATTCTAGCAAACAACACACTGGATCAATCGGTAAATAATAGTTACTTCATTTATTAATTTATGCAAATTTTATGTAACTAATGTATGTGTAATTGCAATTAACTTGTTTTTTTCAAAATTTCATATCCCTTCTAAAAATTTTTTTGGTATTT
>JASAMX010025526.1:0-11083 GCA_030248175.1 Microlaimidae sp. YZB2_3
AATAATTTTAGAGCAATACGTAACTGAACGAAGTACACAAACATAATACCAATCAAAACTCTACCTTCACATCATCACTTTTGCTAATCCCGTAACCACAAGCTAATCCTCTAGTGTAGAGTGGAGCTAAAACTTCCGCTTGGCCGATCCAAGAAAATGCCTATGATCCTTCTGGGCAAATTGTCACAAAGTGTCGCCCGCAGCGTTTGCCTACCCCGCGTAGATACGGTGATTGTTAGTGATGTTCCTACCCTCCACTAATATCATGCTCCGGAGCTCTGGCCATTTAAAGCGAAGGAAGCTCCGGAGCTCCTGAGCTCCGCTCCTTAAATTAGCGATTGTAAGCTTATTTAAGTTTAAAACACATTTAAAGCGACTTTATCTGCATTTGTAATACTATTTCTAGCGTTTTAAATAAGTTCTGAAAAAAATTTAATTTAAAAGAAATTTTTACAAAATTATCTATGGAATCACTCCTTAATTATTCATAAAGTTAGTACAAAAATAGGGCGAAACTCCGGAGGTTGCTCCGCAGCTCCGGAGCTCGGAATTCCGGGGAACATCAATAGTAATTGTAAGCTCGTAACATCGCTACCCCGCTAGCTACAAATTCAATGGGTGTGGCCAGAGGTAAAGCGCCGTTGCTTCTCGCTTATGCTCCCATTCAAAATGCTTAAGCCCACTCGCTCTAGCCTACCGCAATTATTGATACCTTTGCACCTGTATCAAACAGTGAAATTGAAATCACTGATCCTACTGACATATATAAACGCGGTTACACACTTTTTTAAACTTTTTTTATGTGTCTTTCTTCAGCCCATTCATTAAACGCTTTTACACATTATAGCTCTTTTTGACGTTTGTTAGGTTCCCCGGACAGTTTTCTTAAGTATGAAAAATCGAAATTTTTGGCATGCGAGATCTCGCAAAATACAGAATTTTTTTCTATAAAAATTTAATATAGGATGTTAATCAGGCAAGAATACCACAATTATAAACTGCACATTGATAATATTAATAAAGTAGCTGAAATAATTGATATTGAAAATCAAATTGCAACGAAATTTTTTTAAACCCCTTTTGCACTAATAACGCAGTATTTATCATTTATCAGCATTTAATCACATGTATTATGTTTTGACGCACAAACCTGTGCCTGTGCTTATATGTTTGTGCCTGCTTTTCTATTTTTATTTTAGTTTTTTTCTTTGTACTAGTATTTTTGTGCTGATAAAATTTATTATTTATTTAAAAAAACTAAATTAATATTTAAAAGAAGTTTAAAAAATAAAGTTTAAAATTTGCTTGTTTTAAAAGTTTAAAAAATAGTGAGGTTTCTAATTTTGCTGATAGTGATAAATTTCACAAGAAGAGGTTGTGGATTACAATATTTTGTATAAATTTTAGTTTTGTTTTTTCTCATTTTTTTATTGAAAAACTTTTGTTTTTAAGTTTTATTTGAGGTTGTAGATTACGATATTTTTGAAAAATTAAAAATTTTTTGTACACTTATATTTGTTTTAATTGGAATTTTTTGTTTTTGTTTTGGAGAGGTAACGTTCAGCTAAATAGTAAAATTAAAATTATTTTTTATAGCTAACCATATCGGGCTGACTTTTAAAATTGGTTTAATTTGTCATTTTCATTTATTAAAAATTTACGCAGGTAATACTTTAGTTTTTGATGACTAAACGCATTTCAGGTAATTATGTAAATTTTTCGCATTTTAATAAATACTTAAAAACTTTACGCGACTGTAAGTAAGTGTTAATGTTTCAAACAACTACCAAGAGGAGAGGAGTGGCTTAGCTAATTTAGCATTAGCTGGACACTTTTTTAATAAAAAGGTGCTAGAAAAAATGATTTTGCTCAATATTTTTAAAAAAATCACTTTCAAATTAAGGACAAAAGAAGTTTTTATTTTTCTCGAGCGCAAGCGAAACTTAAAAATCAAATTAAAAAACCTAAAAAAATTAAAAATTTCAAAGAATTCATGGACTGCCTATTTTATTCTCTTTTTGATTGAATTGAATTGAATTGAAAGCTATTAATGTACTGTGTACTGTCTAATTAATTTTTTCAAAGGTATTATGTAAAATTTGTTTTTCTAGACACCGATAAATCAGGGTTAAACATAGATTCCTAAATTGTATAGTAGTAAAAATGCAAATACAAAAAAAAATATTTTGCCCCAGAAGTTTGTATTTGCTAAAATCAGTTTGCCGCACAAACATATCTAAAGTGGTTTTTTGTACGGCATTAATACAATAAAAATTAATCAAAACTATTTGGAGTTTTTGCAAAAAACAATACACAGAGTCTTTTAGATATCAGGCTAAATGGCAAAAACTGTTATTTATTTATGACAAATTACTACCAAAAATATATAATATACCGAAAAATGTGCAACTCCTATATAAAAAAAGTAAAAAAAAGTAAATCAAAGTAGGCCATCATAATGAACCTCTCCATATAAATGGCACCCTCCATATAATGGCATAGTGGTCATTTTAATTCGGCGAATTAAAATGGAGAGGAAGCCATTATAATAGCCATTTATTGATTTAATTTCACTTCATATATACTCACATAAACTGTAATACTGTCCGGGCCGAACGAGTTTTCTCGTGTTGGTTTAATACTGTCCCACAGGGTAAAACTCATGCGGCCCGGACATTACTACACTTGTGAGTATATGAAGGCAGTGAAATTAAATCTAAATGGCTTCCTCTCCATTTTAATTCGCCTAATTAAAATGACTACTATGCCATTATAATGGAGGGTGCCATTTAAATGGAGAGGCTCATTATTATGACCGACTTTTCCGTACTTTTTTATATAGGAGTTGCACATTTTTCGGTACATTATATATTTTTGTTACTACTACCGATATTATAAAATCTGCTTAACGGAAAGCAAAACTTTTGTATTAGAATAAAAAAACTTGGTTTGATATGCTGTTACAATTAGGGATGTCCCTACCCTCCAATATCCAACTCCGGAGCTCCCTCCGCTTTAAATTGCCGGAGCTCCGGCACCAGATCCACGTTTGCACAGATGTCCCTGTCCCAAGCCAGGAAGGAGGAGGGTACAGAGGAACTGGCAGATAAAGGAGAAAGATACAAATTATTTGTAAATTTTTTCTCCGCGGGATGCCTGCAGCCAGCATTATCTTTTGATGATGTCGTTATTGATAACGGCTAGGAGAAAGCGTACGGAAGTCCCTGCACTATGTTTGCTAACAAGTCTTCACAGTTCTGCCGCTCCTAATTAAGATCATGGATCCAAAAATTGATTGACATTTTCCTAGCAGCCAAAGGAACAGCGGAATAATGGACTTACCGAAGCAACATCTCTGCCACTAGAGCAAAACAGAAGATAAAGATAGGACCTCCCTATCATTCCTTAACAGCATATCAAACCAAGTTTTTTTATTCTAATACAAAAGTTATATCAAAGTTAAAAGTTTTAAGTTTATCCGGAGCTCCGGCCATTTAAAGCGGAGGGAGCTCCGGAGCTCCGCCCCTTAAATAAGCGCTGAAGATATTATTTTTTTAGCTATGAGTATTAATGAAAAATTATGATATAACAGTAAAAGAGTCACAAAAGTAAAAATATATAACATAATAATAAAGGAAAATCATGTGACTTCATATAATACTCAAACACATTGACTGTCCTAACTAGGGCGCGCCCCAGGTGGGGTATTCAACATGTTTTAGCAATATATGAGTCCCATATTTTTTCTTTATTATTATGTTATGTATTTCTGACAAAACCACGAATATTAATAAAATTAATTTCGGAAAAAAACTTTTTACTAACAATTTAATATGTAAGAAAAACCATGTTTTGAAAACGTAAGATTCATAATAAACTAGAAAAATAATGTTTTACCCTGTGTTAAAAATTCAAATTCTTTATTATGGCTTTTGTTCAGTCTGGAATAACTAATCATAGAAAATTCATTCTAAAAACCAGATCAATATCGTATCAAGGTAATTTTTTTATTTTTCAACAATAGAAATGACGGTATAAGTAAGCCGAAAATGTTTATTTTTTCTCTTTTTTTTTTCTTTGTGTCTTGAAATGGAGTGGTTTAAACTTGAAATATTTAGCTGCGTAGTGTAACATTAAAATCCATCAGTATAACAGGATGAAATTTCAAGTGACGACAGTTTCAAAAAGGGCCTGTCGTGTACAATCCTGACTGAATCTTTGCTTGGGATTCTGAAATGGTTCTGAGTCACAACGGTCTAAGTGAATAATGCACAAACAAAACTCAGCAGAGGTCAGCCAGATGCAGGCACCTTGTATTTAAATTTATAATAAACATAAAGTATAGCACCTAAACATGGTGTACTGCTGGGAAAACGCCGTAATTCATAAATTTGTTTAAGAGGCAAAAAACCAAATCTCTGGGGGGGTTAATAAAAACATCATACTGATTATGTATAATCTTTGAGAAATTTCTATACCAGTTTATTAATAGTTCAAACCTAGTCAATTGCGAGTAGGATTACTCCAACCCGAACAGATGTACACAACATAATTTTTATTACAGCATCCCTCCGCCAACGAAAATAAGTTTTTAAATTACAATTTTAAGAGAACCCTGACGATTCTTTAAAAACAAAAATTGTTAATTTACTTTAGTTTTAATTTAATTTATTTAAAATTTGTAGTTTCAAAATATTATTAGAAATTCAGCCGTTTTGAAAGATGCTAAGTTAATTTATATAAAAGTCTCAAAGGGTGAAAAAATTTCGTTTTTAATTTGACGCTTCATTATGGCAAATAGTTTAGTTTAAAATTTTAATAATTGTTTAAAAATTGTTTAAAAGCCTTTAGTGCCGAATTAGCAGTATTTTATGTAATTTGTATTATTTTAATTTATTTTTTCACTTTTTTATTTGCGTTTATATTGTGTTTAGTTTTATTTATTATACTCTTTGCCAACACATATTTTTACTTAAAAAACCATAAATAATATGCATTTTTTGTCAAGTTTTCGAGGAAAACGCATTTTTCTAACACTAACACTGCACTAATAATTTCAGGATGTGTGCTATGTGGGTTATCAACATGGGATGCTGGAGCCGTAACTGGGCCTTTATTGGGTTCGAAAAAGAGAAAAGTCAACGCCCACGAGCTTTGTTTAGTAACGATAAATTTTGTTTTTAATTTAACCCATTATTCCGTTATCGCCTTTTCTTGGTTAAGAATAAGATAAAACCTTCATCCCCTAGGGCGGTATCTTCCTTAAACCACTGTAATCCGCAAAGTTCGCCGCGGTTAACTTTACGCATCATCTGAGTCATACTTGGAGTGTACGTAACACTGCATGACGTGGTTAGAAATCAGAATATTGCTACATGCCACACGTTTAATATGCACCAGGGGTGGTATGTATGCTGATAGTTTAATATGACTTAAAATTAATCTGAGATTAGCGATTGTCGACACATAGTAAACATACTAACAGTATTGATTGAATAATCTAGGTTAATGGAGTTAATAGACTTAATCTCAGATTAAATCGTCACTAATCCGAGATTAGCAGGAAAAACCCGCAAATTTTTAATCCACCTTTGGAGGTGGTTTTTAAACCACCTCCAAAGGTGGATTAAAAATTTGTGGGTTTTTCCCGCTAATCTCGGCTTAGTGACGATTAAATATTTAAAAATATTTGCATAAATTAATAATTTAATCTCGAGTTAGTGACGATTTAATCTGAGATTAAACCTAATCTCAGATTAAACTCGTTAAACTAGATTATCTAATCAATACTGCTAGCATGTTTACTGTGTGTCGACAATCGCTAATCTCAGATTAACTTTAAGTCGGATTGAACCTTCAGCATACGACCTCAGTTTTTTAATTAAATTCAAATTCAACTTTTTTAATTTGCGGACCTGGCGCCCGAAAGACAACGGTGCGCTTGTGCTCCGCGTGCGCTGCAGTAACAAATCCTTTAACTCTCACCCAGGTATGACCCGGTTGATACGAAGAGTTTACCACAGTGCAGTTTAGGCATCACAATGATCAGAATAAGATACCTCTACCATGGGACAATTTTTTTGTTTACCTGCAATGTATTCTCTGTTTTTTCAGAGATACCTACTAAAAAAATTTCCTCGTTTGAGCTTTTAAAACTTTCGAACGCGTCTCGATCACTATGCAAATATCTCAAGTTAAGGTCCTTCAACTTTTGGCTACCTTCTAAAATTTTTTTTTTCAAAAATTTTGAGGTTTAGCCCCAAAACCCCCCAAATTTAAGGGCAATTTTTTGCAGTCAAATTTCTAACTTTTTACCAAATAAATCCTTTTGTCTGAAAATTTTTTTCAGATTGCCCATAATTTTCTGAGGTCAATTGTTGGGGGTAACCTACCTGGGTTGGGTACCACAAAGGGTTAAAGTTTTAACACAGCCCTTCTACATAGGCCAGTAATATATCATTTTAAAGCTCTTCACGTGTTGATTTAAAAAATTTGCTCTAAAATTTCGGGTAACCAAAGTACAAACCCTTTCTACCCCCAAAATTATTAAAGGGTGCTATTTATTTTTGTTATTTATAAGTCGTGTTTACATTCGTTTGAAAGCTCTTTGCGTGCTGATTTTAAAAATATTATTTTTGGATTAATATGTTTTATGGTTATCCTATTACGTACCCCCAAGTTAAAAAATGATAATTTTGTCAATTTTTTGATTATAAGTGGCATGTTTATACTCATATGAAGAATTTTGACACACTGATTTCAAAAAAATACGATAGTCAAATCAGAACCTTCCCATTTAAAAGGATATTGTTCAGCGTTAAAGACCTTCACAAATTTATGACCTTAAAAAATCATTTTTAGCCAATTAGGGCTTGGGGAAAAATGGAGATCTTTCATCCACTGGAGATCCAATTTTTTCCCATGCGCTAATTGGCTAAAAGTGATTCTAACAGCTCCTCCCACAACCATTCCCACAGAGCAAAACATATATGACGTGATCACAAATACTATATAACATTTTAACGGTCCTTAAAATCCTAACGTGAAATATAGTTAATTAAATTTTTTTTAGTGATTACTCATTTTTTGCACGCATTAATGTACGCCTTAAAATTCTTAGGGAGTGAGTTTATTATAATACTGTCATGTTTGTACTCATTGAAAGCTCTCAACACGCTGATGTCAAAAATGTTATTTTTTACTCAATGTACTCCATGGTTACTATTTTGAAAACCAACAATGTTTCCCCTAAAATTTTTAGGGGGCCATTTTGTAACCGGCTAACCATGAAAAATATTAACCCAAAACTAATATTTTAGAAATCAGCACGCATATAGCTTTTATTTAAATATAAAAACACGACTTATAAAAAATAAAAGAGTTTACTAATTTTAGAATCACCCTTTACTAATTTTGGGGTTACAAAAAGTCTGTATTTTAATGTATTTTAATTACCCAAGCTTTTAAACAGTTACCCAAGCTTTTAGTTACCCAAAATTTTTTATATTTTTAAAATTAGCGGGTTAAGAGCTTTAAAATGATATATTATTCGCTTATAGGCGAATATCTTTCTGGAACATCTATAGATTTAGACGAACGGTGTCAAAACTTGAAAATTTTAGGAGTCACCAGTGCAGTACTTTAGGGTACAAAAAAAATTAGGACTGTCACAAAAAGTTAGAACATAAAAACTGGTCAGAATTCTCCCCAGGTCTTGTGGCTCAAAAAGTTTTCTAGCATTGTCCAAAATAGTGCACTTTTAACCCGCAATACAAACGATTTTGCAAAAATCGTAAAATTGACCCGCTTTATCCCCACGGGATATCCGACCCAGATAGGATACCCCTAGCAAATTATGTATTTTTGAGCTCAAAAAAGTATGGGCAATCTTCACAAAAATATTCATACGTAAGGATTCATATAGTAAAGAGTTGAAAATTTGGTTGAAAAAAATTGCTCTCAAATTTGAGGAGGTTTTGGAGCTAATTTCCCAAAACATTTGGAAAAAAACTTTTTTCAAGAGATAGTCGATAATTTGAAGACCTTAACGTAAGATATTTGCATATTGATCACGGCGCGTTCGAAAGTTCTAAAAGCTCAAACAAAATTTTTTTTGTCAAAATGTGTGAAACTAAATAAAATCCTTGAGGCTGAAATTCAGGGCGTAATCACTCGCCGTCAGGAAGAAATAAAGAATGAACACTTGAGAATAAAAATAATAAAAACTAGCCTTGAAAAATGCTCTAAGAATAGAGCAGGAAAAAGGGGCGATTTTTCCCCGGGCGTATGTTTAGACAGAAAAGATGTGGACTAGTCTGAGATGGACATTATGTGGACTATAGAAAATTTGCATTTGGTTTGGGCAGCTGCTCACTAAATAAAAATTTCTACCATACGATAATGATTTGTTTATACATTGATCTAATCACACAGCACTGTTGCATTTTTTTTAGTTTGATGAAATGTCAATTGAAAAAATTATACTCACAGCAATCTTTGACAAGCGCGAAATCGCCACTTTTTCAATTTGAAGGTTATATTTGTATGTGTAAGAAACAGCTATAAATTTGAAAAAGTGGCGATTTCGCGCTTGTCAAAGATTACTGTGAGTATAATTTTTTCAATTGACATTTCATCAAACTAAAAAAAATGCAACAGTGCTGTGTGATTAGATCAATGTATAAACAAATCATTATCGTATGGTAGAAATTTTTATTTAGTGAGCAGCTGCCCAAACCAAATGCAAATTTTCTATAGTCCACATAATGTCCATCTCAGACTAGTCCACATCTTTTCTGTCTAAACATACGCCCGGGGAAAAATCGCCCCTTTTTCCTGCTCTATTCTTAGAGCATTTTTCAAGGCTAGTCTACCACTTTTTTTGAATTAAATTAAAAAAATAGCCTAATAAACTATAGTTTTAGCTGCGCAATGACATATGTTTATAATCATTCCGTTGCCGAGATATACTTTTTTAAATAAAAAATAATAATAAGAAGATGATGAATTTAAATTACAAAATTTACCCACGTTGTTTAATTATAGTTAGTGCGGTGCAGTGGCGCTCCAGACAAAGTTTACCTACGTTCTCTAAATATAGTTGGCGCGATGCCGTGCGCCAATGATTGCAATTATAATTCTACAGTAAAAATAATAATAAGAAGAAGATGATGAAATGAATTACAAAATTTACTCACGTTCTCTAAGTATAGTTGGTGCGGTGCGGTGGGTTAAATTGCAGTGTGGCACCCCCGCACCACCGATGATTACCTACCGGCGCGTGGCGCTCCCGCGCCACCGACGCTTATTATTATTTTTTTAATAAATAAAACTTTAAATCAGGGAAGAGCGCGGAGCGCTCTTTCCCTTATATTAAATGGGTTAAGTCACTGCGCGGTTAACCGTTGTTGATGGCGTCATCGAAATCAACAAAACCTTTAATAGTTTTTTAGCCAATTAAAAATCTAAACATTTTACATAACTAAAATATTACCCATATTTTTCTGATATTAAAAACCTAAAAACTTTTGCTAAACATACCTGAATTTCATACTAATAAGCTTAATTTGCTTAACTTTTTTTGTTTTTTTTTTTTTTTTTGGGGTCCCCCAAAAATTTTTCCCTGTGGTAAATATTTGGAGCTGATTTTTTGCACGTAGATGCTAAATTGCCGCCTCACCTGAATTTTATTCTCGTATATGCTCTATTGCCCGTAGTTAAACCTCTGTTCATGTGAAAAATGACCATTTTTTTTCTAAGTTACGCATTAGGTACTGGGGTACTTGTGTGACACTTTTTTTCCTTACTGAATTACATATTAAGTAACTTCATTCAGTAATACACATTCTCTTGTGGTTATTTTTTTGGTTTAAATTATAATTCCTTACCTTTTTATAAAAATTACTAATTTTCAACGGGAAGAGCGAAAAAATATCCTTACCACTAATTAGCAGCCATATGGCAACAATAAAAATATTTAAAAAAATAAAATGAAATAAATCTTGGGTGACGTGTGAGCGCTGCGGGATACAATGTTTCAATAGACGGAAATTTATCAAAATCGAAACAGAAAAAAAGTCTTTTTTATATGGAATACTATGAAGCTACAATCACTCCAAAAATTTAATGCGAGAAAAGACTGGTCTGGGTAACCTCGTAAAATTGTATGGAACCTGGAAAAACCATTTACAATGGTGTGGTTTTGTTGTTTAAAAATAAACCATCAATCCAGAAAAATCAAGCACAAAACAAAAGTCCAAATAAAGCTAATTTCCAAAAAAGTGGTTAAATCAGGTCTAACTAAAAAAATTTAAACAGAAGAAAAACACACTATTTTATATGGTTCTTTCAGGTTCCATACAATTTTACGGAGTTACCCAGACTTAATTTTTGTATAGTATACTGCTTAAAATTACATTGAAGTTTTGGATATGAAAATAATTGTATTCATATCATGAGGAGACCATGACGTTTCTTTTAAAATGAGTAAATTTTTTAATGTTTTATATCTTTAATAAATGACATTGAATTCAATGCATTAAAAGGCGGAAATTCTAGCAAAAGACGAAACAAAGTTTCGAAAAAAAAGCCTTATATTAAATGGAATAGTATAAAGCTACATAAGTCTAAAAACTAAATGCCAGAAAAGACTGAAACAAGTCTCTTTAAAACCTGTAAATTAATAACAGATTTTGTGAAATTTTCAGAAAAACAAAACCGAATAAAAACAATACGTGTAAAAGCTTTAGTTTTCGTTTTTTAACCATTATAAAACTTAATTCACATAAATTTCTCTCAAAGTGGATTAACTTTTACATGAGTTTACCAGCTGTAAATACCACAGTATTAGTTAAGTCACACCTCGTCAAAACGATACAAAAAACAGTATAACGCAAGCGTCACAGTAACCATGAAAAATTTCTGTCAAAATAAGTTATCGCATTGCGCATTAAATTTTGTAATTTATCATTATTTTCGTATAAAGCAAAACATACCGCCATATTAACGGCTTTTTAAAATCAAATATCAAGTTATAAGTCCCAAAAACATTGAAAAATTTAGATTTAATATAAGGCGACTTTTT
>JASAMX010025531.1:0-23684 GCA_030248175.1 Microlaimidae sp. YZB2_3
TTTTGCTAGAATTAATAAAAAATTTATTTAAATTTTTTTAAAACAACGTTTCAATCTAAAGAAATCTACTATAATTGGCGAAGTTATATAATTAACTAATTATAATTTCATACAATTTATTAGATTAAAACCCGAGATCTTTGGGGCGAAGTCCTCGGTGCATCAACGGCAACTGGGGATGTGAAAAATGTCCGGAGAGTGGTCCGCGCTACTAACCAGCAGATTTGGTCTTTCGGTCGTTTGGTCGATCTGCCTAACAGGCCCAATAGGCCCAGTAGGCAGAGCCGACAGCAATTTAGAGGTATATTTTATTGAAAATTTTATAGTGTGAATAAAAATCATGGAGTATTTATTATATCTTATAAAAAGTGCACTCTGTAATAGAGCAATCCTCCTTTAAAAAACTAATAACTTCTGTAAAAAACAGATAAATTACAAAGTTAAACTTAGTCTCGAGTCTCGAATCGAAAAATGTATACAACACACAATGCAAAAAACTAAAATAGATAAGCGTTTTTCAAGCAGAAAATTAAAAATTCAAAAACCTTCTATGAGTTTTTTTATTAAAAAAATAACAATCACTGTAAAAAAATCTAAAATTAAACCTTGGTGCTCAGAACAAATCATAACATGTATGACTTAATATACTAGTTAAAAAACAAAAGTATCGTTTTGTTTGTTTTTTTATTGAGCAACATGGTGGTATTTTTAGAATTTTTGTTTCATCGTTTTTTATTGGATAATAAACCCAATTACAAACACAATTAAAATGCATAAAATATAATAATCTTGGGTTTTTTATTACAATAAAAATAAAATGAAATTTTATTCTAGGGATTATACTAATATATACTAATATATTTTACTAATATACAGCTTGTAACGGTGTTTGGGAGACAAAAGTTAATTGGAAAATTTTTATGCAGCGATTGTTATTTTTAATAACAAAATATATTGCTTTTTTATTTAACCCTGAGGTCCGTGTATTTAAAAATACGATAAATTTTAAATTTTTTCTGTTGCGTGTTTTAAATTTTTGTCTCGAGACTCAGGGAAAATACTAACATTTTCGAAGTAGTGCGATTATTTACATTTTTATTTTTTAACAACTCTTATGTTTAAAAAAGCATTGTCACAATAAAATTGTTAAAACGCCCCAAATGGACTACTCCTTTTATACAAAACCTATATACCTCAAATTTTAATATTTTGGCGTCTCCAGATCAATTCTGCCACATTTATAAATATCAATTTAATTGGTTCAGTAACAAAAAAGTTATATGATCCGGGTTTAGAATTATAGGAATTTGATTTGTGACAGTGCTCTTTTAATATAATCAGGTGGAATTTAATAATGATGTTTCATTTTGAAAGAGTAAACGGTACATAATTTAAGATTTTGTAATTTTCCATGTTGAGATTTAAATGGCTCGTTTACTTTGATACCTATTACGATTTCATAAATTACTATTTTTTTAATCTATTAAAGATTGGCATACTAAATAAATTATTAATATTATTCGGTAATTATTAAATTTGGTTGACACAAAGCTTAGGTTGTCAAAAGCTTAAATAAAACTTTTTTAAAATTATTAAAAATGTGAATTTTCGATTTATATCGTTTTTATGCCGTTTTCCAATTAAAATATTTGTATTAATAAACTATTTAATTTGTAAATACCACAAACCAAATTGGAAAAACACATATTTTTCCGCCTTTATTTTTGGCGAGTATAATACATAATATATTATTGTTCGAAAATAAACTAAATTTGAAATTTAAAATTTTGGTTACATACATATGTAGGTATAAACTTACATACCACGCCACCTTTTAGCAAAATTTACGAAAAATCTTTTATTATTATATTTATAGTTTATTCATTATAACTCGTTCGATTTATCTAGGATGTCCGTTTTTTTAAAGTGAAAAGTATTAAAAAAAGGTAAATTTTGTCAATATAAACGTTTTTTTAATATTTTAGGACAGCAACAGCAATTTTCACAAGTATTCAATAAGCCATTTCCAAGTTAGTTTTTTTCAGTAAATAGCAAAATTAAAATATTAACAGATCGGAATATTTTATGAAAAAGAATTTTTACAATTTAAACTTACCTTATTGAATAAATCAAAGCTTTAAAAAATTCAGAATTTATAGCATCAATATTTACGGTTTATAATATTTTGTATTTTTAAAAACGTCTATTCAAAAATTTTAAATTATTTGAAATAATATTATAAATCTCATATTTTGAATTAATATGTATTGAAGGCGAAGTAAATGGATTTCTAGATAAACTAATTATGAAATTAACTGCACATAAGAAAAGTTGTTTACGTGTAAACTGTGAATATATTTTTCGCAAATGTTATGGTACGGATATAATAAACAAAAGAATGATTTTTACGGATCTTCATAGATCGAAAATCAGTAGAATGCAAATCTAAATTTTGAATCTGAATTTGAATATGAAAAATGAAAAGAAAGAAAGAAAGAAAGAAAATAATTTACTCGCAAAGCAAGACGGATCACAAAAACGCAAGAGAGATATCAAGCAAATATTCATTGAGACCCGGGTTAGTACAGCATTAGTAACTAAGTAAATATAACAAAAATTTTAAATAAGTTAGTTAATAACATAATAAATAACTATACATCGCGATATAATAAATACTGATCGATTGAAACTTTAAAAAATGCTTTTTTGAATTGAAACAATGATTTCAGGAGGTTTTATTCAGCGAGATCCTCAGGGAGATTCTGTTCTTCCACCAGCTCCGATCCCACAAAACGGCGGTTATAACAATTTTCCTGTCGATAATTTGGAAACTGTGGCGGTCTCAGCATGTAAATGGTTTTAGTTTGAAATTTATTTTTACACAAATAATCGCGTAAATTCCTGTAGTTAAACAAAAAGCGTATAATTAAAAAAAAACGTATGAGTTTAAATTTAATACATTTTGAACTGTGAATAAAGAATGTGAATTTATAGAAATAATAAATAAACTATAAAAAAAATTAAATAGAATTATTTGAATATTTGAAAATGTATATTTTTTAAGGTTGCACTTGTCACCAAGGGCCAGCAGGACCAGCGGGACCACCAGGTGCCCCAGGTAACGACGGGACGGATGGACTGGACGGAGCGGATGGAGACCCCGGACCCCCAGGAACCATGGCAGAAATACAAAGGACGTAAGTTCCTGAAGTATAGAAACAGTTTGGATAATGGATGAATTCCACGTAAGAAATAATTTGCACACAGTGTGGTTTAATTTGCATGAGCATGGTTGAAAAGCAGTTTATCGGTTGTTTCGTATGTGTTTGGTTCAGAAATAGTACGTTCAAGTAGTTTTTCCAACAAGTGTCTTGACGAAAAAATTCAAGTGTTTTGACAGTTGGGAACGCATTTTTTTTAATCAAACCGTATGCAAAATATTTGCTTTCGTTGAATTCATCCATTACAGTCATCAAAAATTATGAACTATCTCAATACTGTGCACAACGTACTCAAGGATTATTCAGATAAATATAAATATATAACCTGCATATTCTGTTTAATACTTTCTACAATGTTGTTTCCTATCACTTCAACTCAGTTTTAGAAGTTTTAATCGGATTGAAAAGTTTTGACAAGATTTTGTAAACGTATTATAAGTGCTAACCAGGTAATTGACTGAAATCACATTTTTGAGGCATATTTCATTTAATAAAACATAAATAACTGTCTACAGCATTTATAATCAAAACATTTTTGTTTGGAGAGTCTCCTTAAAAAAATTAGTTTTTGTAAAGTGTAATTAAAACCGAATGTCGTATATTCTAAGTTTATTATTGAAAATAACGAAATTTAAAATCAAATGCAAAATGGTTTTTTTCTTCTTTTTAAATATTATTTTAAATATTATAATGAAAAATCACAAACATAAACATATTTTATAAAAAAGAATTAGAAAAAATGACGTTGTTTAATTTTAGACCCTGTGTGCGCGAGTGTATTCCTGGTGATCCTGGCAGTCCTGGAATTCCCGGAGGTAAAGGTGGAATGGGACCACCCGGACCTCCCGGACCGGACGGAAAATCTGGGGAGTCTATCCCTGGACCGCAAGGTCCACAGGTGATTCTATAAAATTGATACTATTTTTAGGAAAAAACAATTTTGAATTTATACCTATTTGGTTTTTGCTTTGGTAACTGGAACTTTTTAAAATCTTAGTAAAATTGTTTGTATACAGGTTCTAACTTGCAGTGAAGCTTATAATAAACATAAGTACCACACATATTACATAATACGTATTACGAATATTTCTGCTTAATTTTAGGGACCACCTGGCCAACCTGGACAGGCAGGACAACCTGGTCCACCAGGTGCTCCAGGAAAACTAACGATGATGAATGGAACTCCTGGCGAACCTGGAGAACCCGGACTACAAGGACCCCCAGGACCGGATGGGTCCCCAGGGGTCGACGGTAAACCCGGCGTTCCTGGAAATCCGGGAGCAGACGGTTAGTTTTTGAATTTTTTTGTTAATTTTATTTTATTGTTGATTAGTTTCTAATCAATATATTGCTTCAAAAACCGAATTGTTTGAAACACCGTTTTCGCTAAAACAATACTTTTAATAAGCGTAAAAAGTATGTGCGTGTACGTTTGCGTCTCTATGTTGCGCGTGTCTGTGTGTTTGTGTGTGGTGTATGTGTGTGTGTGTGTGTGTGTGTGTGTGTGTGTGTGTGTGTGTGTGTGTGTGTGTGTGTGTGTGTGTGTGTGTGTGTGTGTGTGTGTGTGTGTGTGTGTGTGTGTGTGTGTGTGTGTGTGTGTGTGTGTGTGTGTGTGTGTGTGTGTGTGTGTGTGTGTGTGTGTGTGTGTGTGTGTGTGTGTGTGTGTGTGTGTGTCTGTGTGTCTGTGTGTCTGTGTGTGTGTCTCTGTGTGTGTGTCTGTGTGTGTGTGTGTGTGTGTGTGTGTGTGTGTGTGTGTGTGTGTGTGTGTGTGTGTGTGTGTGTGTGTGTGTGTGTGTGTGTGTGTGTGTGTGTATGTGTGTGTGTGTCTGGGTGTTTATGTGCATTATTTCAGATAAGTCTCAAACGGTTATAACATTAAGAAGCTCAATCAGAGTCTAATTTCGTTGGTGCTAAAACTGAGGATTGGGTAATTTTGCACGCAAATATTATTAGGGTAATCGTCAGGAATAAATAAATTGATTGCTTTGATCCTAATCCGGCACTGTACACTAAATTGCGCCAAATGAAATAATTGTTTTTATTACTGTTTTAACGATTTTGTAGGAAAATTTTGATCAATTTTTGTTTGCATATGCAAACAAGTGTATTTATTATTACTTATTGAAGATTGTCTGAATTTATAATTACTTTTTTCCATTTTATCCTAATTTAGAGGTAAATAAAGAACTCATGTTTTTAGTTAAAAGCTTAGCGAGGTTTCTTGATTATTTCTATATTAACCAATTTTTCTAATTATTTATAAAGTAAATAGTTATTATCTTTTCTTTTTTCTTGGCCTTACCGTTATTATTATTAATCATACGCACAAAACTTAACAACATAACACAAGTAGGCCACGTGACGTTTGCAACGCGTTAACTATCATTACTTATGTCTGCTTTTTACATAACATAAAGACTTTTAATTTAAGTGGACAAAAAGTGAAGAATTTGTGATTTTCTTACAATAAAAATTGTTGCAAGCAAAATTTATTTCTTTCTCAATGATTTATTATTTGTCATTCTATAAATAAATTGCCATTTTATAATTCCGATTAAATTGCTTATTACAATGTAAAAGGGTTGGTTTTGATGGATTATCAAGCCAGCCCTATTTTTTATTTTTTACTAAACAGTAACACAATCTTGTTGTGTTGTGGTTTTTTTATAGTTCTTCTAGGTATCAAAAATTTATTATTACCAAACAAAATTTTTTTAATGTTGAACTTTGTATTTAGGTGATAATGGTGAGCCTGGATATGCAGGTAAACCCGGACCGAACGGTATACCCGGACCCCAAGGACCACCTGGGGAACCTGGCGGATGCGACCACTGCCCGCCGCCGCGTGTACCACCTGGGTGGAAACAGTAATTCGCAAAATGTCAAAGAGTTTAACAAAGGCTTCAAATATTATTTAAAGTTATCGATAATTCTGTTATGATTTAAGGAATTTAAGTTTTGAATAGTTTGTATAACAGATCTAAAATGCCACTGTTTAAATGTTTGTGTTTGGTCTTGTTTAATTATAAATAAAAAAAATTATTGTCTGTAATTGCAATTTTCATTACATATTGCTCCAGAAAATTTAAAAAATCAATAGTTTTAAAATACTTATACGCTCGTGCCCAATATGTATTACATTAAAATATTTGGAAATATTTAGTTTTTTTACAGTTAATATAAGAATATTGGCGTTTGGTCTTGTCCCGAAAAGTCTTAAGGCTGGTTGATACTGTAAAAACGTTCTTTGAACAAAGTCCAAAAGACGTTTTTACATACGGTTATACGCTGTATTTGTCTTTTGGACTTTGTTTAAAGGACGTTTTTACATAAGTATGAACCTTTATTCACAAAAAAATCAAAGTTTACAAAACGAATTATCCAAAAAGAAAACATTTTTTTTATTTAGGAAATTGATTCCAGATTTGTATAAATCCTAAGCTTAAATTTAAACAAAAAAAATCAATTATTTTTGTTATTAAAATTAAAATTTTTATAATTTTGGTTTTATTGTCGTTGGAGCTACAAAATGTATGGGATTTTGCAGATAAAACTTGGTTTTTAAAACACGTTTATTTTATAGATGTCATCAATAACAAAGTGTTAAATGATTATAAAAATCAGAAACACAAAAAGACTAAATAGTTTTAGAACCGTAATCTTTAAAATGCAATGTGCCTATTACTTATTCATATGCCTTTTTAAAAATAAAAAGACACTAACCTAGCAAAATCAATACCAGGATAAACTAACCTTAAAAATTGTGAAAAAATAAAGTAAGAAAAAAGCGAGATAACAGATCAATGAGGTAGTAATGAGAAAGATTAGGCCTAGTTTACACTGAAGTGGCATTGCCACCGGTGGAAATGTCACCGATGATATCTATCACCGGAAAAGTTGTATGTGTACAAAATTGTGTGTGTGTTAAAAAAAGAACGTGTTTCCACTGAAGTGGTAATGGCACTTTGCGGTGCCCATAGCTGTTGTGTTCGGTTCGGTTTACAAGCGGGGAAAAAGCGTAGGAACGGGTCACTGTATAAAAATCTATAAATATTAATACAGTTTCAAAAATATGTAAAAAGGCACGCATTGTAAAACAATGAAAAAATATGTTAGAACCATCAGATTGAACCCAGCGGAACATTGAAACATAAGTTGCTAAAAACGGGGCCGACGCATAAGAGTACGGCACGAAACAGTACCACAAAATAGTCCCGGGTTTCGCAAAAGAGTACGCACGAAATAGTACGCCACAGAACAGTACCGTCAAAAAACAGTACAGCACATAAGGGTTCTATGTGAATTGCGTTTGCTACACCACGCGACTCTGACGCAAAACAGTACTGTCACAAAAGAGTACTGGCAAAAAAAAGTAAGATATTCACGTTTTGCGTTTGACTCAAAACAGTACTGGCACAAAAAAGTAATGAAAAAATAACTTAATGTTAAAACTATTACTACTAACAGCTGCTTAACTATATTACGATAAAAATTAATGAGCAGCGTTTTATACAGCAAACTCTTCTATTTTTAATAGATCATTTAATAAAGTTCTTTGTTCATGTAACTACATAGTGAGTGTTAGCGCCACTGTAAGCCCCTTGAGCTGTTTAATTTGAGTAAATTTAGTTGTGACCGTGCCTACTGCAGGTACGTTTTAAAACTTTTTTTATTTTTAAATTTTTTTTACATTTTTAAAATTTACTGGTAGCTAAGTGGCGGGTTTTTTCTGTTTTGTAAAAACTAAGTTATTTAAAAAAGAAATTAAAAAAATCGTAGACAACAAATTACGCTTCATTACTAATGATCCTTCCTACTATCTGCAGTTGGTTTAAGGTTTCTTATGCTTAAATGAACGATTTGAAACATATTTAGCTTGAAAAATGTTTTAAATTTATTTTCTCTTTTAGGAATATTTTTATAAAGTTTTTAGAAATTTAGTGAAAAATTAATTTAAAAACAGTTTTGACAAAATATTCTATACATTATTTTCTTATTTTTTTATTTAAATGGAAGCATACACAATCAGACAGACAAATAGCTCATTTGCTAAAGCAGGATATAAAATAGTTTGATCGTTTTTTACGGTATGTTTTTAAAGCAACATTTGTTTTTTATATAGGGACTAACATAAATTTCACATCAAACGAAAGTTAAAAGCAGATTTGCATAGATCTGTTATGCTATGCATGACATTTTAATTTTTAACTCTTAATTTTTTATTAGTCGATTTCTAAAAAAAAACAATTTATCAAACAAAAATTTAGGTTAAAAATTTCAAATTTGACATAAAAACAAACAACAAAAAACAAAAAAAACAAGCACATGTCTATTACGTATAAATTTCTTTTAACCTTATTTATAATGTTGCTCATAACCTTATTTATAATCAGAAAAATTTCAAATTTGCAATTTTAACTATAAAAACGGTTTCGTTTGGCCAACAAAATTCAGTACAAAGTTATTAATGTTGCTAACCAGGATATAAAACGGTTGAGGGTTTTTTTACGGAATATTCTTTTACGCAACATTTGTTTTTTAAATTTGGATTAACACAAATTTTACCTAAAACGAAAGTTTTAAAGTTAAAAGCAAATTTGCATAGACCTGTTGTACTATGCATCCACCTTTTAATTTTAACTTATAATGTTTAATTAGTCAATTTCCAAAAAACAAACAATTTATCAAACAAAAATTTAATCAAACATTTCTAATATTACATAAAAACAAACAATAAAAAACAATAAGCTCCCAAAGATCACGTGGGTTACGAGGACAATTTAGAGCGCGAACTCTTTCCCTATTAGCGGTTTCTTTTAGCGCTTTTTCAGATGACAAAACCCCCCATAACGGAGCTTGAACAGACGCGGTTACCGCCCCCACCAAGACTTGGGGAGGATCCACGGAGGATGATGCCCTACGTTTAAGCAAAACTCGAGCTTTTTGAACTTCGATTTTGCTAGCATCTGAACCGTGCGAGTGTTCCTTAGTTTGCTTTGTGATAACACCTAACTCATTTATCCAAATTCCAACTCCACACCTACTGTCGGAGCAAAGGTATCTATCAGTACCAGGTGTAGACTCAACGGGTTTTTGATAACGATAAGTGTACCCCTCTGCGCAAGCTAATGGCTTTTTTATTTGTTTCAGTCCATGTTACAGGGACATTCATTTTTATAACAACCAATGTTTATAGAAACCTCGATAGGATCCCGAATTTATCTTAATACACAGTTCGTTAAACTGTCGCAAAACGTTAACAATCACTAATTCCTGCCAAAATTTTAAATTACAGTAGCAATTGTTTCAGAAAAAAAAAACAAATAAAATTTTCCGTTTTCCAAAAAGCCTAAGTTTGACTATAAGATTTGAATTTTATAGGCCAGAAATATTTTTTTTCAATTTGTGATACCAATAAAAAAAGAAGAACAAAAATTATTAAAATATCAGAAATTTAAAATGTTCGCACTTGAAAGACTAAACTTTGAAACTAACCCACCCAATAACCCCAGAAATCCCAAAAAGCAAAAACAGTTTTATTAAGCAAAAAATAAATATTTAATAAAAATCAGTTTTAAAACCTATTGCAGAATTTAAAACTGTAACTTTCTCATTTGTTTTGTATGCATCATAAAACCAACATAAGTTATACAGAGAAGCATGTTTAACTTCACATTTGAGTATATTTTTTAATTAGGGTAGAATACATGATTTATTTGGCCTATAACAAATAAACATGTTCCCTGTGGAGCTTCGGAACGCCAGTTTTTGGAGCCTTGCAGAATCTTCATAAACACACGGGGCGCCAGTTTATTTTCAAAATAATTTAGCATATAATTAAAGAGTAATATTTTAATTTTTCTTATTTTTTGCGGACTCAAAGTTTCTAAACAAACAAAAAAATAATTGTAAAAAAATGGCTAAAATAACATAAACTTTTTAAAATTAAATAAATTGGAGGATGAAATAATGAGCGCAGATTCTGACTTTTTTGTTTAAAATAATCGTTTTTTCGGAGCATGATAACTTAATAGCGCACATAACATAATTAACAACTTTGATTTAGTTAAAAAAACAAAAAAACTCTGTATTGTTATTTTAAAAAAAAATGTATTATTATTACAATCGATTAATTTTTTTAGCAAAAGTCAAAACGTGATTCATTAGCATTTAAGAACATACGATTAAAATAAAAAAAGTTATTTTTTTTATTCAAGATAAATCCGAAATGCACATCTTTTACTACACGATAATTTTTAAACACTGTTTGTGTGCTTACTTCTAATAGCCTAAGCGCGACAGAAAAAAAGAATGGAACAAAAATAATTACCAACATTACCACGGTCCAAAATTATACTTTAATATGCGTAAATTGATTTCTTATGCAAATTCCCATTTGAATCACTAAAATCAGCAAGTTTCTGCACGCAATGTCACAGTACCTTTTTGCGTCCGTACTCTTTTGTGCCGCACTCTTTTGTTCCAGTAATGTTTCGTGCGTACTCTTTTGCGAAACCCGGGACTATTATGTGGTACTGTTTCGTGCCGTACTCTTATGATAGGGAGTCGCTAAAAACACTTCAGCTAAAGAGGGCCTTAAAAAACTAAAGGTGGACCCATGTTCACTACCAGATCGTTATAGGTTAGAATTAGTTTTTGGCTGAGGACTTTCACCTTACACCAAAGTGTTGTACCTGGCGAATCTTTGAGCAATTTGAGCCTTTTGTGCTGACTCTTGGATAAGGGTAATGAACTCAGCGAAACATTCAAGCCAAATCTAACCTCAAAAATCGGATAATGAGCCATAGGGTGACCCTTAGTTTTCTAAGGCCTTCTCCAGCTGAGAAGTCTTTTTTAGCAATTTATCTTCCTAATGTTTCTTTGGTTCATTTTTTTAACTAAGAGCCAGCTCAAAAAGCAATCGCTCAAGTATCAACCAGGTATATGCACCACTTTTAGCGAAGCGGGTTGAAATTCCCCAGCCAAAAACTAAATTTAACCAAAAATTATGTTAACACAACCTAAATATTTTTATTATAAAACTCAATTTTTAGCAGTTTCTTGACTCCTTTTAAACATAAATAGATAAATAAATGAATATCTTAATGTGCGTAAATAGATTTCAAATATTTTTTTAAGCTGCACAGTTTTATAGCAGTTCGTTAGGAATCTTGCGGTGGCAATGCGCCTCCAGTCCAGTGTAAGTCTAACGGTGGTAATGCGACTTTATTATAAACCGGGCCTACAGTTTCAAGTCCTGTATTACCTATTTTTTTATCCATAGACTAAAAATGCAAATCTGTTTCGCTTTTCTCTCTCTCTCTCTCTCTCTCTCTCTCTCTCTCTCTCTCTCTCTCTCTCTCTCTCTCTCTCTCTCTCTCTCTCTCTCTCTCTCTCTCTCT
Organism: Microlaimidae sp. YZB2_3; assembly: GCA_030248175.1. Classification (NCBI taxonomy): domain Eukaryota; kingdom Metazoa; phylum Nematoda; class Chromadorea; order Desmodorida; family Microlaimidae; species Microlaimidae sp. YZB2_3. The sequence continues at coordinate 11,624 of JASAMX010025531.1, forward strand.
CTCTCTCTCTCTCTCTCTCTCTCTCTCTCTCTCTCTCTCTCTCTCTCTCTCTCTCTCTCTCTCTCTCTCTCTCTCTCTCTCTCTCTCTCTCTCTCTCTCTCTCTCTCCCTCTCTCTCTCTCTTTTGAAAATGTCTCTTATAAAAATACAAAACAGACTGAAAATACAAAAAAAACTCTCTGATTCTGTATTTTTGGACGTCATATTAAAATTTTAATATTTTGTTTCATTACGTTAAACCGTTAAACAGCAGCTAGATAAAGTTTCATAAAAATTTTTAGAACATTTTTTGTATTGTTTGTGTTTATAACAGGGCAAATTGGCACAATAACAATTTGCGGATTTAAGAGGCTTTTTAACGTTAGTTCCAAAATAAAAAGATATTTTTAGACGAGTTTTAATTATTTTAGTATTATTTACAGCTTATTTTAATAAATTTCTTGTATTCTGAATTAATCTGCTTTAAAAAAAAAACTTTCTAGAATATTTCTATTTTTTTATTTGTGAACCTTGGGAATTTTGAGTCTAAATTTTCCACGTTTCAGACGCTCTGTCTGAAACGTAAGAAAAGTACGCCCGTGCAGCACAATGATTTAGGGTCCATGGAGCCGAGAGAACTTACAGTTGAAACTTGGGGCCAAACAAAGAGAACTTGGGGCTGTAAGTGGAGAACTTGAAACCGTAGTTATAAACTTAGACCGAAATTAAAAATCGCTAAAACGTTTACCTAAGCCTAAATCTAAGCCCAAACAAATTTTTAGCTTAAAGGCTCTAACTTCCCATTGTTCGAGGCTCCAACTTCCCAAAAATTTCCAATGGCTCCAAGTTCTGTGCTTTTGGCTCTAAAGACCCCGTACCAGCTCAATGTTAAACTGCTGCAGTCGGATTTGTCCATCTGCTGCTCCGTCAGCCATCTTAACCTAGCAAAACAATTTTAATGAGTTAAAATTATTGTTAAAGATGTTACGTTAAAGATGTTATGTTACTAAACAATCTTTTTACAAGGGTCACGTGTTTGCACCGCGCCTAAAATTACGCAGTCTTTAAAGCCAAAATCAAGGAACTTGGAGCCACGAACAATGAGAACTAAAGCTATTAAGAAAAAAAAGAATTAACTTTAGATTTAGGTTTTGCCTAGGTTTAGGTAAACGTTTTAGCCATTTTTACTTTCGGCTCCAAGCTGCAAATTTACGGCTCCAAATTCCCCACTTAAGGCTTCCCCACTTTTTGGTTCCAAGTCCTCACGGCTCCATCGACGCTAAATCAGATATTCGGACCTTTAGATTTAAGTTAACGCCAGACGCAATTTACACTACGCGTCTGAGTCGCGACAACTTTTACTAAATATGTCACAAAGTTAAATTAAAAACAAATTTTTTCAACTGATGTTTTTTAGGGAAATTATTTTAAAAATTTATAACAACACGCCAACCGTATATTTAAATGAAAACAATTAGACCAAATATAATCAAAAATACAAATCTTACTTAAAGATGCGGTACCCAGTCAAACTTTTTGTCTTCAATTTATAATTTTTTGTGAAAACCTTACCCTTGCTTTCAATATCCTACAAGAAATTTTTCATCAAAATCAAAAAATATGACCCCCAAAAATGGCGTTTTTTCAATAATTCTGTACTTGAAAAATTGCTCAATGGGTAAAAAAATTTAAGTTACAAAATATACATTCTAAAAAAGCGGCTACTTCCTACTTTCATTTGACACCGTGATTGTTAAGATTGGTGCATTAGTTGTCGAAATATATCGTTTCTCGTACAAAAAAACCATCGATTTTTTCGCTAAAAATACGAAGCAACGGAAGTCATTTGTTGGACAGATTTTACGGTTTTATAAGACCCTTTATAGTTTTTTATCAAAAGCTCAAGTTATAATTCATATTAATGCACAATCAAATATGCTTTTAATTGCCTTAAAGTTGTTCTTTTTTAAGCATGGACTGTTTTTTGTCCGCAGGATAGTTTTTTGGTATTAAATGTAACGCCAAAGTTTAGTGTTTTTGGCAAAAAAATCGGGGGTTTTGTACGGGAAACGCCATATCTAGACAAATACTGCACCAATTTTAAAAATCAAGGTATCAAATCAAAGTAGAAAGTAGCCGCTTTTAATAATACGATACCTAGCCTAATCAACTAATTGCCTCAGAAACTGACAATTGTTCAGATTTTTGAAAATTGAATAAGAAAAAATTGAGATAATGAATCGATAAGGTTACTAAGGCGAGAGTTTTTTTATTAACAGGCTAAAAATAGCAAATTGTGTCAGATTCGGTCTGTCAAAAATTTCTTTTATTTGACTTGATATTCTGGACTGCACATTAACATCACTTAATCTTTAATCTCAATATTTAGCTTCAATACGTTAAACAGCTAAATAAAGTTTCATAGTTTCAAACAATTTTTTCTATTTATAATGCGAAAAATTGGCACAATAATAGCATTTTTGCGGATTAAAAAGCCTTTTTCACGTCAGTTCTAAAACATGAGATGTTTCTAGAAAAGTTTTAATATTAGAATTATTTACAGCTTATTTTAATAAACTTCTTGAATTCTAAAATAATCTCTATAGCAAAATGTTTTGGAATATTTAAATTTTGTGTTAGAGAATTCTTAAATTAAAATAAAATCTTTTCCGTCTAATAGTTTTTAAGGTAATCATTTTTTTCAAATTAGAAACTTTTTGTATTTTTAATTAATATGATTTAAAAAAAACTCAAAAATATTAAAGTTTTGTATTTGTGAAGTTTTAAATTAAAAAAAACATCTTTTTTGTCTACTGATATGTATTTCTCAAGAAAATCATTTTAAAAAAATTATATTGCCCAATCGTATATTTAAACCAAAAAATAAGACTATATATAAAATAAACCAAAACTGCAAACAGTAACCAAATAATTAAAGCTTTTTTAAAGAAACGTGTAGACCTTATTCTAAAGGACCCATTATTTTTCAAGTTCCAAATTCCCTGTTTTTCATCGATTTAGGGTCGATGAAGCCTAGAGAACTTAAAGCTGGAACTTGGAGCCAAAAATAGGGAACTTGGAGCCGTAAGTGGGGAATTTGGATCCATAAGTTGGGAACTTGGAGCCAAAAATAAAAATCGCTGAGACGTGTACCCAAGCGTAAGCGAAACCTAAATTTTATCCCAAACCAATTTTTTTCTGAAAGGCTCTAAGTTCCTATTGTTGGTGGCTCTAAGTTCCAAAAAATTTTCGATGGCTCCAAGTTCTCTGCTTGTGGCTCTAAAGATCCCGTACCGATTCATCGACCCTAAATCAATAGTTTAAAATACTTTCAATAAAATTTTTCAAAAATATTCACATAAACAATAATATCCTAAGAGGTGTAAAATGGATTGCATTGCAACGTATAAAAATGTCATCTGCCGTGTTGCGTTACAGTCATATATTTATTTCAACTAATATTGATTCTAAAGCCTAAGTTAAAACATTTTTAAAAAATTAAATACAATTAAATTGTTGTAATTAAATGATTCTCAGAATTTACTTTATATGTGCAACTTAATAAAATATTTTTAATCTGGTTAATTTGGAACTTAATAATATGTTTTAATCTACTTATTTATATTAACAAATAGTAACAATTAAATAGCCTAGCAATTAATTTTTACTGCAGAGTAGAAAACAAATGAGTTATTCCAAAACAAAAGGCAAAAAAGAGGACTAATAAAGGAGACTGATCTGCGGAGGTATGTTTCATGGTTGCGCCTTGGCTTTCGGAATTAAATTCCGACTTGCGCGACAAAGGGATTAATATCGGAGGTAAGTTCCTGTACCAAAGTACCTCAATTCGCCCATAATAGGGCGTGTTTTATTTCGGAAAGCAACTTTTTATCTGCCTTTATCATGTATCAGCATTTAAAATACCTAAATACTTAACTTAAATTTTTACTGAGAAATCGTGGTATTAGTTATGTATTAAAAATATTATTATTATTATGTTTCAATTCATAATGTCAGCTGACAAATCGCCTTATACTATACAGTTTTCTTAATCCGGATGGATGAAACATAATCAAAACATATTATCCTCTCTAAAATCTACATATAGTTCATTCTGAAAATTAATCATTTGAAAATAGTGTTGCTTTGTAATAATTTTAGTTTGTGTTATATTTTTGTTTTAGTTAAGATTGCTTCTTGTAGTTAAATCTCCCATGACATTTGTGACTAAGCTTTTGTCAGAAAAAGTTATTACTTTGTCCACCTGTAGTGAAAAATAAATCAGACTAGAATTCTTTATTCTAAATAAAAAAGAACAACCTATTAAAAATAAATGACATTAAAAAGACAAGTAATTACCTTCTTTAATAAAATATTAAATTGAATAAACCTGATATTTTTCATTGGGAAAATTATAATTATTCAGGGTAATCGCAGTTTTTTTTTATTTTGACAAAACAACTTGTGGCTCGAAATTGCCCGTTGGTAAGATGTTTTCTTTAGTGCAAAAAAATCCTGTCAAGACTGATGATGGATTAATTATCTAACATTAAATTTATGTTATAATGAAACTGACTTACATTGCTTCTAAAACTCGTTATATTCATTCAACGCATTTGCATTAGCAAATCATTATGCTGTTGTTTATAAAACCGTTGCTAATTGATTAAACTAATTTTAATGAAATTTATATTTTAAATATTTTCAAAAAATAAAAGAAGGAAATACAGAATGGAAAATACTCATGATTTTTTGAGAAATATCACGAATAATACTAATGATTCTCGCGACTGGAAATCAAGATCTGTCTTTGGATATTTCACTGTTTATGTATTTTTTCCTACTATTGATATTTTTATTATTTTTGGAAATTCACTGGTAATTACGGCGGTGTGTCGGATTAAAAGGTGGTAATAAATTGCATTTTAATGTGAATACAAGATTGTCTCAGTTCCACAGCCGATATAGGCTTATGAAAGTATGAGTTAAAATTGGATGCGGTTTCGGATAAAAATTTTAAAAAAATAAAAACTTTTAAATAATATTTTCCGATTCATGAATTTTTAGGGGAACAAAATAATATAGGATAAAACTTTCTCGGAATTCTTGCAAACTGAAATGTACAAAAATTCCAAATAAAATTATTATATGCAACGAACAAAATCCAATGATTTTAAGCTTAACATGGTTTTAATTTGGTGAAAAAAGTTTTATGAAGCTGTTATAAAAAAGCGGCAAACTATAAAGTGTGTGTTATCTAAATTGTATGTAAAATGTTGGCAGCAATAAAATAAAAATATAAACTGTATTCGGCAAGATCAATTTAAAATATCCATAGCAAAATTACGCCTTTGTGTATTAATATCAAAAATATATAATACTATATATTGTATTAAGGAAAAATATGCAATCCCCTACTAGAAGTGAAACAAACTTGTGCCATTTTTTGAGCACAGCCATTAAATGCGCAAAACAACTGCCATTATATGGGCAAGTGTCGTGTAAATGGGCACTGCCTAAAAAGTAGCAGCATATTCGCGAAACCAGACAGACATCCAATCAAAGCAAACTGAAGGGTACGAATTTGAATTTCCACCGAGTTAATGTTTCAACGTATCTTAATACATTTTTAGAAGCCGAGTCACTTGTTGTCAGGACCGTTTTTACCCATAATCGTTAAGACTACTAAAGAATTAGAGCCCCTCTTAATTCAGAGAAGCTCGGCTCAATTTCGGAATGCATAAAACGGTTATTTAAAAGAAAACAGTAGTTACTCTAATTTTATTGTGAGGTTAAGCCGTTAAAAATTCACAAAAGTCCAGTTGTAGCTTTAAACTATTTGCTTTTGATTAAGTTTAATTTTAATGAAATTTTTTATTTTAAAGCAGCAAAAAGAAATACAAGACACTGTAAGCCGTCTTTTAATATGTTTCTTAAAAAACACATTCTTAAATTCATAGCAAGCCCTTAAAAATTCAGTACTTATAATTAGGCCCCGTTTTAAGCTTTTTTGGTGATTTCTGCTAAACTTTCAATTTAAAACACTTGCCACTGAAAGAAACTTTTAAAATTGAACTTGTAAAGTTAATAACATAAGTTTAAAAATCGGGGCAGCTGCGGTTTTTCATTAAAACCCGGTTATGCAGTATGCACCCCCAAAAAAGCCACTTTTCCCATAAAGAAGAGAGCTCGGATTAGTCGTTTGAACGAAGTTAGGTAAAAAACCGTCCTGACGACAGTTATCAACTTCTTAAAATTTTATTTACATAAGGTGAAACATTAAGTCGTTGGGAATTGAATACTTTGCTTTGATTGGCTAGCTGTTTGTGGGTGGTCTCTGCCCACAGTTTAATATTTTGCTTCGATTGGCTGGCTATATTTGGTTTGCGCATTTCCTATTAAACAACCAGTTTATACATTCCAAAATTAAGCCGAATTTTTCTTAATTAAAAAGAGCTCGAATTAGTCGTCTGAACAGTTTTGGGTAAAAACTCTCCTGACGACAGGTGAATCGGCTTCTAAAAATATATTAGATACGTTAAAACATTAACTCGGTGGGAATTAAAATTCATACCCTTCGGTTTGCTTTGATTGGCTGGTTGTGTCTGGTTTCGCCAAAATACTGCTACTTTTAGGCAGTGCCCATTTACACGACACATGCCCCAATAAGAGCAATTGTTTTGCCATTTTTAGTGCGCAACAATTAATGACAGTGCTCAAAAAATGACACCAAATTGTGTCACTTCTGGTTGAGAGTGGCATATTTTTCCTTAATATAATATATAGTATTATATATTTTTGCTAATATTATCAATATTTCATTAAATATTTAACAAAAAAAACAATTAAACATCTTAAACAAAAACGAATATTAAAAATTAATGCTTATATTTTATATATGGACTGAAACCAATTTAAATCAACATATTTCGCCAATAAAAATTGTTATACAATGATACTTATATCAGCGTATAACTAAGGTTTGATTAATTAAGTATTTGAATAAATGGACTGTTTTACCAAAACTATATTTTTAAATAGATATAATAATAGTCACTCTATAAACTATTTAAGTGGACAAATTAAATTTAGTGAAAAAGCGTGATTTTTAAATAAATTTTGAGACCTCATCAGGTTTTACGGCCATCTTTACTTTGTTTTTGATTTCATTGGTGGTTCCATACATAAATTCAGTAGATCGGATTAACTAATTCTCTCATAGAGAATTGTTATTTTTTGCAATAAAATGCAATATACCACCAAGATCTTTGAATTCGTTTAACGCCATTCATTTCATTGGTTCTTTGGCAGTGGCCGACCTGTTGATTGGTCTTCTGGTCTTACCTTTAGCTACTGTTCAAGAGGTTTTTGACGGTTCTTGGATTTTTGGTTAGTTTTTTTTTGTTTATTTTAAACTACAAATAGCCCGTGTCAGCCATACGGCTGACAAATAATTTTGGTAAATAGCTCTGGAATGCAAGGTTTGTAATGAGACTTTATTTAGTCCAATTTGTTTTGTGGTTGGGGAGACGGGTCCGTCCCTCTTTTGGTGATAATGTGTTGTCCAGCATAAAGATATCCATGTTAATTTTATTTATTTCAACCGCCTTATGAAGATACTCCCCGAACTATAAACTTTTCAATGATATCTTTCAATTTCAATTTCAATCTGTTAATGAGATTTCTTAATTCGCAAGCTTTGCAATGATATTTCATTTACCCTAATCCATTTTGCGGTTGGTGAGTGGGATCCTTTCCCGTTTTAGCAAAAATATGTTGTCCAGTATTTAGATGTCCATGTTTATCTTTCCAAAAAACATAATATTTTGGCTTTCCATTGACTAATTACTCTAACCAATAAGTTTTCAATGATCCAATTCAAAGACAAAAATTTTTTCAACTTTCAAAGTCCATAGGACCCCCTTTTTGTAAAAATGCGTTGTCCAACATAAAGATTTTCATACCGTTTTTTTTAATTTCAATCTCTTTATGATATTCTCCTGTCTATACGCTTTGCAATCATATCTTATTTAGCCCAATCCTTTCTGTTCTGATCTTTCTCTTGTTTAGTGAAAAAACGTTGTCCAGTAGTCCATGTTTATGTTTTTCAAAAAACATGATATTCTGGCTTTAAATTGGCTAATTACTCTTACCAATAAGTTTGAGCCAAATTAAAGACAAAAAATTTTAAGTTCTAAAATCATAGGGTCACCCTTTGGTGAAAATGTGCTGTCCAGTGTAAAGATGTTCATGTTTTCGAAATTTCAATCCCCACATGACACTCCCCGGGGTATAAGCTTTCAAATGATACCTCATTCACCTGAATCCGTTAGGTGGTTATGGAGGAGTTAGGGAACACATACACACACCACACACACACACACACACACACACACACACACACACACACACACACACACACACACACACACACACACACACACACACACACACACACACACACACACACACACACACACACACACACACACACACACACACACACACACACAAACACACACACACACACACACACACACACACACACACACACACACACACACACACACACACACACACACACACACACACACACACACACACACACACACACACACACACACACACACACACACACACACACACACACACACACACACACACACACACACACACACACACACAAACACACACACACACACACACACACACACACACACACACACACACACACACACACACACACACACACACACACACACACACACACACACACACACACACACACACACACACACACACACACACACACACACACACACACACACACACACACACACACACACACACACAGAGAGAGAGAGAGAGAGAGACACAGACAGACACACAGACAGATAGAGAGACAGACAGACAGACATATATTACGTCTATTTACATATAAATTATGTGTTCAGCATAGACCACTAAATTTTACAATACCTACAAAGTGTTTACAACTTTAAAAATTTTTTCATCTACAAAAGTTTTAAAAAAGTTCTGGCTAAAAATTTCATTTTTCAGACGATATTAATATTTAATTTAACATCATTAAAAAAATTTGATAAAAAACTATTAACTTTTCGTGTTTCACGCGAAAACCCTCCTATTTAAACGGAAATTGTTTAGTGTTAATATTCTTTACAGAGTTATAACATTATAGAATCACTTTTAGCAAATTAGTGCTTATGAAAAAGAAGATGTTTCGTCCATTGGAAATTAATTCGCTAAAAGTGATTTTCCCAAGCACTAATTGGCTAAAAGTGATTCTATTGGCTTCTCCTACAACAATTCCAACAGAGCAAATCCTATATGACATGATCACGAATACTATATGACATTTGAGGGTCCTTCTTGATATCCTGACGTGTTATTGATTTAAGTTATTCAATTAACGCGCTCCTCCGAAGTTAATAATATGTGCAAAATACAAAATGTTCCAGAAAAAACAGATTTTAGGAAAAACACGTCCTACATCAAAACGAAGCCGTGAGATTAAAAAAAAAGAATTTTTGATACACGTGTTATTAGTATTAGGCAATTAATTACACATTGAAAAAAAATAGTTGCCACATTTTTACTCATTTCTAGACTTTAATTTTATCGACTGTCTGTTATTTGTTTTTGCAGGGCAAAATTTATGTTCCGTATGGTTGGGTCTGGACGTTTTATGCGGCTGTGGTTCCATTTTCAGTCTGGTGGCGATAGCTATCGAACGGTACATTGCCGTGGTAAAGCCGCTAAAATCAAAATTCATTTTTACATCGCTGAGAATTAAAGCGGCCGTAGTACTGGTGTGGTGTTTAGCGTTGGTTATGGCCATGCCGATTGTGTGGATTAGCAACAAACCCTTGTCACCCGTGTCCACAGCGAAAAATTTTCGCAATAATCAAAGGGAAATTTACGACTGCACAGCTTTTGGTCAGAATTCCGCTTATTCAGGTTTCACTTTATTGTTTTGCTTTCTCTGCCCGTTAAACTTGATTTTGGGACTGTACGTTCAGATTTATTTCAAGGTGCGAGTGTACCTTCAAGGGAGAAGTCGAGGCTACACAGAAGCGGACGGAGCCAGCGAAACGCTCCGTGTGCACAATGCTTCGGTGAACAGTCTCAAATCTTTGCAACCTTGCGAGAGTTTCGTGTCCAAATCACCGACTTCCGGCTTTTTTAAAAATAACAGAAAGTCCAATGTAAGCTTGTTTTCAAATCCCTTGTCCCCTTACAGTTTTACAACAGACGTTTCGAAATGCGGCCCATCTTCAGGAACAAACTCCGCGCGTGATTCGGATGCGGGGGCACTTTTCGCATTTCCACCTAAATCCTCTCTTTCCGTTCGAAGCTCTCTTCGATCCAGTTTGACCGTTTCGGAATTGGGAGACCACTCTCGGAAGTCATCCAGCAGAACTTCAACACACTCGCCAATATTAGAAAATGACTCGGGACTAACTTTTTCCGCGTTACACACCACTTTCAATACTTCGCCTTGTTTCGGAACAGAACATGACATGCTTATAGAACCGGAAAGCAACCTAACGGAGGACATTGTTAAAAGTAGTAAATTATCCTGCTATGGTACAGTTTCTACCGCTCAAAACACGAATATATTGCGAAAAAAATCATCGCTTCTAGTCCTGAAAAAAGATAATGAATTGCTAGGAGAAAACATTTCAGAAAAACCCAACTACAAAAGGTTTGAAGAAAACGATTACTGTCTTACAGATGTTGATTATAGCAATTCTTTAAGTACATCAACATCATCATCGCAAAAAACAAACAAATGCAGGCGTCCGCTTTTGAAACAGATGTCGACAGTACAGTTCACTACTGAAATTCTTTCATTAATTAAAGAAAACTTTAGCAAACACTGGAACATTCAATTGGCCGTAGAACTGAAAGCTCTAAAAACAGCCGCTATTGTCAGTGTATGTTTTGTGTTTTGTTGGTTGGGTTACTTTGTTGTGTATGCCGTGTACGCAATCCCATATTGCCAACAAAATCCTCAAAACTGTATCCCGAAAACAATGTTTAAAGTTTTCTTTTGGTTACGTTTTCTTAATTCTGTTCTGAATCCAATTGTATACGCACTATCAAACAAGAAGTTTCGAAATGAATTTCAAGCGCTTTTATGCTTTTGGAAAACATCTGATGAATTTTAAATAATATCGAGAATATTTTAGACAAAAGCCTGAATCCAAAGCCTTTAGGGTCTAAGCCTATATTAAATTAAAGCTAAAACATTAAAGTCTAATTTTTTGAGCTCTAAAATGACTTAGCTGCGCTGCACTCCCCGTTTTAGATTTTTTACAATCTAGCTTAACATAATCTAAAGAAATAATTTTTAATTTTTAATATGACTTTGAATTTTAAACTGCAACTATTGAAAATTTCAGCCTTAGGTTGGTGTTTTTTCAGCTTTACGGTCTATTATTACGGATGTACATAAGCAGAAGGTGTTTCGTTGTCTCATAAACTGTGATGATAACTTTTAAGACGTATTAATTTTGGCATTTTCCACGTTTAATCTCTCATGAAGCTTCTTTCATTTATTTGAGAAATAGAAAAATCATGATACACGTCAAACTAATATCTATTTTTAACTATCAAAACAAGAAAAAGCGTCAAATGTAGGAATAAGGAAAAAAATCGGAATTTTACTTTTCATTTTCAAACGTCCAAGTGAAATTTTGGTTTGTAAAATCACCTCAAATTTATGTTCGTTGTAATTCCACGTGCTTTTTCGTACCTATTTTAAAATCATTATTTAGGTTTTGATTAATAACTTTTTGTGAACTATTCTAATGATGAATAGGTCTATGCTAATTTGTTATTTAGTTTTTTATTTAGTGTTGAAATATTCTTGCAAAGTGTTTTTACCTACACGTTATTCTTATGTTTAATTGTTTGGTAGTTGTAATGTAAACATATTTTAAATAGGTTTAACTTTAATATATTTTTGAATTATTGTAAATAAATTAATATAAATAAATAAATTTTTAATTGTTTGTATTTCAAAAAGAATTTTTCAATAAAATTTTTATTTTATGAAA
>JASAMX010025532.1:0-24332 GCA_030248175.1 Microlaimidae sp. YZB2_3
TTTGATTTGTTGACATACAAATTCGCGCAATTATATTTTGAAAGATATCTCGTTATTATATTCTGGTCTAACAGGATTGTAGATTTTTTTTATAAAACTTACTAAAAATTAAAATTGCAAATATAAAATTAAAATCATGTAGATTACCTTATCCAGATAAAATTAAGGATGATTACTTATAGGAAAATCGTAAATATCAGATTTGATTTTATTGTATATTTTGTTCTACTATCGTTATTTTAGATTGGAACCGGGTTGTATGAATTTAATGACATTTTTCACATTTCTGTTTATTTCACTGGAAGGTGTTTTTATTGGAACAAAATTTCTAACTATTCCTAGACGCATACCTATAAAGTACGACATTTTTATGATTCTAAAAATTTCAAGAATTAGACTTAAAGATGGAACTTTAACGAGTACTTAAATTTAATTAGTTGACCCTACTGAGTACTTAAATTTTTGATAGACAAGCATTCCAATCCTTGTTACAACATTAAAACATAATTCTACAAACCATAGAATCAGCCACTTAAAGTCTGCGTTCAGAATGTTATGAACGTATTATGTAAATAAAAAAAATAAAACGTCAATTGTGATCTGCTTCACAAAGCCGTAATAATATCAAATTACTAAAAGGCTAACCAGAATTCGAAGCAAGATTTAGTGTTCTCTCTCATGCAGTGGCGTGCCCAGGATTTCATTTGGGGGAGGTAAATACTAACCCTGAAAGGAGGACTGGGGCGGCAGCCCCCCTGGCACGCCACTGCTCTCATGCTATAAATTTATAGTATGAGAGAGACCTGAAACTTCAAACTTCCAGAAATATAAAACATTATTGTGTCATATTTTATTGGCTAATGACTAACTTCAAAATTGGAAAACAATAGTGTTCCAATTATGTTTGGGTTTACTTGTGAAATAAAAATATACTTATTATACAAATTAAGTCAAGTTAATCAGTTTTTTTATGGTAAAACCTACGATTTAGCAAACACTTAGTTTAATTCTCAATTAACTTGGTTACTATTCTATTTTTTGAATTGTGTTTTTCTGATTACATGCTTGTGCCAAGTTGCCTTTTTTAAAATAAAACGATAGAGTGAAAAAAGTCGCAGTTTTTACTATAAGAAAACTAACGCTTAAAGATCGCTGTGTGGGAAATTTAGAAAATTGAGAATTGCTCTGCACCCACTCCGTATTAATTTTTTTACCGCAGTAACTGATTTTATGAAGCCTAAAATGCCAAGGGCCTTTTTTTTAAAATAATAACCTAATAATATATTTTATATTTCTATGCTACTTTAACAAAACCAGTCATTGTTTTTAACAAAATATTTTAGAAGTTATGCAAAACTGGTGGTTGTGTTTTTCTTTGTAAGTGTAGTCAATAATCAAGCTTTAAATTTCCGCATTCCAGTTCCACTTCACATTATTTTTCGATCTGTAAGTTACTGTTTTATAATATTATTTAAAATTATTAATTCGGTTATTTTCATTTCATTGAATTTAATATAATATTTTCTAACTTTTTTAAAAAATCAAGTTACATAAACGCAGATTTACAAAATAATTGAAATTTTAATTTATCAATATTTATTGAAATTGATGTGTTTCGTAATATAAAACATTTATGTTGTGTATCGTTCGTATTATAAAATTTTGGTGCGTAACTCTGTTTGGTAAAAGTTTCAGTTAAATCAAAATAGAAATCAATAATTCTTGCTGTGGATTTTTGCTGGAGGCTTTGTGGCTTTTAAGTTTCAAAACACTAAAACAAGCAAAAACTTGCTCATCTATGCTTATAAACTTAGAGATTTTTTTAGGGTTCTCTTCTAGCGAGCTTAGTACTTAGTATGATTTTAATGAATCGCAGATACACATGGTACAAATATATTGCTGTGATATTTATTACTGCCGGTATAATCATTTGTACTTTAGCTTCTTCGAAACAAATCAAGGTAATTTACCTTTTAAATACCAATCTCAGTGAAATCTTGTATTATTCTTGAATTTATGCGACTAAAATTAAATTATTTTGTAGTGTAGTCGTTGAAATGGAAACTTACGAGCCCAGCCCAACGTACATGTTGGCTGTAAAATATTATAGTAAAGCATCTCTCACTTATTAGCAAAATAAAAATTTGGATATCTTTCTTCAACGGTTTTTTCGCAATGAAAAACTATTTTAATAATATTAATAATGTTACAACTCCCGTTATTTTAAAAGCACCACGCATTATGATTTTACCACTGTTACGGTAGTTATTTTGATAATTATTTTACAACTATTATGATAGTTGTAAAATAAAGTCAGTGGGTGCTGGTTCAACGTAGCCCGTCGGTCAATGAAGTACGTAATGAGATTGAAAATAACAGTTTTATGTCCTATATCGCGTATTTTAGTCAAAAAGCTCCATTCTTTGATTCAAAAACTCGCTATATTATTTTGTTTTTCCTCGTTTTTCTAAGCGTTGTATCAAAATTAGCTGTGTTGGTTAAAAATTGAATTCAAAAGTTTTAGGTGGTCTTTTGCTAAAAGCATTGAACGAATATTGCCGTATTGTGCTTTGCTTTGAGTTTTATTACATTTTTCTGCTGTAACTGTTATCTTTTACATTTTGAATAAATTACTTTTAGCAAAGACCGGGAGAGACAAACAAAGACTCATCTGCTAGCAGTAAAGCTTATTTAGAATGGTTAGCTGGTATGTCTTTAAACATGATTATAATAATTTGGGCAGATGTTGCAAACAATTACCTAATAATTTGATTATCATTTATATCACACTTATTAGTAATAATTTTTAAAAGTTAAGTATTATAGCTAAAAAAGTGTTTTATTTAGCTTGTGTTTAATTGCCTCCAACTTAAATTCATACGCAAAATTTAAAAAAAAATAATAAAAACTTGGCTTTTGGCTATTGTTATTTTTGTTTGGCCAAAAATTTTCAAATCACTTTTTTGTTGTCCAGGCACTTTCCAGTTAATGGACAAAAACTATTGTAATATAACTAAGACTAATTTAATTCTAAATGGATATTTTTTTCTAATTTAATTGTACATGGATATTTTTTCGGATAAAATATTTTATGTTACTAAAATGTTTTGTACTAATAATGCACAAAAAATAATTACGTAAAAAAGACAAACAAAATTTTATCCCTTGTAGTGCTTGTAATGCTTGTTATAGGGATAGCCATGTTGTCGTTTGCGTTAATTTTTTCTGCGTATTTGGGAATTGCGCAGGAACAATTGTTTGGAATTTACGGGAAACATCCACGAGAAGCATTATTTTACGTTGTAAGTTGTATTTTGGGTTGTTATATAAAACATCGAAACATTCGCTTTTGGTTCTATATTTTAATTATTAACTAATAAAGCTATTTAAATATTGATTGTATGTGTGTGCCATATTATTTGTATTTTAAATTACAAAAAAAAGGTTTTTGCAAAACACCAAACTATACGTCTGAAACTTAATGCATAACAAAACTTAATGCGGAATTAACGTAACATAATAATGCTAAAAAACGCGGGTTATTTGAAAATTTTAGTTTTGAGTCTGATAACAGTTTTAAGTAATAAATAATAATTTTTTGTTTTAGCATGCGCTTTCGTTACCTGGTTTTTCTATAATGTTTCGCGATATTTACAAACACATTTTGATATTCAACGATTCAGAACCTCTCTCTGTGCCAGTCATTGGATCCGTCCCAAAATTATGGTTCTACCTTTTGGTTTTATGTTTTACGCAGTAAGTTCCTACACATTTTGTGATTTACAATCTTATTTTTGGTGAACATTCGGCATCGTTTAATTAAACAGACACTAAAAGTTTGTTGTAATTCCACGAATAAATTTTATTTGCTTTATAGATTTTATAAAATATGTAAAATCTAATACATAAAATAGGGCACAAATAAACATACACTGCATTGCAACCATACATGAGCGTAGGGGGGGGGTGTTGTCCACCCCTCCCCCTCTAGCCTCCCTCCCTCCCCCTCTCGCCTCCCCCTTCCCCGAAAAAACCAGGACCCCCTGGACCCCCCTAAAAAACTTTCCCCTTCCACCTAAAAATGAACCCCCTCTTAGCGGACTCGACCAAAAACATCTATGACCCTACCCCCTCTGAAATTCTCGATACCGCCTACCTCCCCGCCCTTTCCGAACCAAATTTTGGGTATAAATCCAGGTCAAAATTTAATGTCACAAACAAGTTTTTGTGGTTAAAAACAGTACTTTTGTACTCTTTTTATACATACATAAAAAGCCTATTTTTGTGTATAAAATTCTATATTAGTGCTAAAAAACTTGAATCGATCATTTAAAATAACTTTGTTTGGAAACCAGACCCCTTATGACCCCCCTGTAGATTTCAAACTGACCTACCTCAGCTAGACTCCCCCTAAAAAAACTAGGGAGGTACGGACCTCCTCCTAGTTTTAAAGGGTCCTTTCTCCATGGTAGCCACCTCCCTGGCTTGCCGTTCCAGGCTCGTGTATGGTTTTGTATGTAAATTTATTTGCAACAATGAACAATAGTCTGTTCAAGTGTAACAAACTGTACTCTGGAAATCGGAATTCCAGTGAACATCACTATTATATTAAAGAAAGACTATTACACCTTCTCTGCCTATTCTGGATTAAACGTCTTTTTTTCATTTTTTCGATGTTGGACTCAACCAACACTGGTATAAATTGGGCAAGTGTTTTTAATTATAGGGTCGGTGAATTAGTTTGTTCTCCCTCTAGCCACATGTATTATTGTTTACCTTTAAATGTACCTAGTGACCTTGGTAGATAATTTCACATTACCTGTCAAACAACAGCAACAATACAGATCTTTATTGTTTAACTCACTGATTGCCACCCGAGTTCGCATCGTGGTTAAACCGCTTGTCGTGTAAGATGTAAGTATATCGGCAACCAGCACGATACTATATTTATAACTGTAAGGTAATGTGCGGTTTCATAGTAATTAATGTAAAGTTTTTAAAGTTGTAATTCTCACAAAATGATAAATAATTTCCTGCTAAATGCAAATAATGTTCGGTTTTTCTTTTATCTACTATGTGTTTATTGTTTTCAGGTACGCCTGCATTCGAAGCGTGTACCGGTTAACTTCGGAGTTCTCGGCGCTCTCTGTGACTCTAGTGGTGACGCTGCGGAAATTTCTCAGCCTCCTCCTCTCCATATGGTATTTCCAGAACCCTTTCACCCCCCTGCACTGGACGGGGACAACTCTGGTGTTCGCCGGCGCTCTTCTCTTCACGGACTCAATAGCCCAGCAAGTAGCCGGTCTGCTAGACCTGGCGGGAAGTCGGTCCTCTTTCCTGAAAGACGGATTTACGCCCGAGAAAAAAACGGATTAAATAGCGAAAAAATTTGGAATAGTGCGAGCAAAGGCTTCGTTCACTTATTGCACTTCACCTATTAGATTTTTTATGGAAGAAGATCTCTTTTCAGCTCGGAAGCGAATGAAGTAGTCTAGTGGGCGATTGTTAGGCGAAAAAATTTTTTGAGAAATTTAGAAAGATATACAGCTAGGGTAGTGCATTTAATTTCGGCACTTTTCCCAATTGGACATTTTTGATTTTGGACTATATCTTTGTTAATCCTGGACGGAATACGACGTTTGATAGCTCAAATAAAAGCTAATTATATGTAGATGACTGTCGTGAGCTTTTCATTTGTTATGTTATGATATTTTTATGTGAAATTGTGTGATTTATAATTTTTAAAAAATGTTACTCGTTTTTAGAACATGGGCATTTCATGATTACGCAATAAATTGGTTTAAAAATTAAACTGTCCTGGTAAAATTTAGTCTATTTTCCGAATTTTTAGTCCCCGTGGTTCTACGTTGCGTCTGTGGTGAGCAATCGTTATAAAATAAAATAGTGTAATTTCGGCACACTATTGCTGTAGGTAAAAACGGGTTGAATTTAGTGGTCGGGTGGTAAATTGTAGTTGTAAATAGTTAAAAGACAACGTTGAAATGTGTAGGAGTAATAGCACTGCACTTAAACTCGATTAAGGGGGTCTTTTTAAAAAGTGCCGAAATTAAATGCACTTTTTTCCCAAATTTTCCTCATTTTGATACGATTTAGCATTTTAGCTGTAACTTTTTGCCAGTTACACGTTAAACAACAAGTAAAAGCTTAAATTAAAGAAAACTGTCTGGAGATAATGATAGGTTTTAAATTTTTGAAAATGATGATTTTTTGACTGAGAAACAATCGATTGTTTGTAAAGTGCCGAAATTAATTGCATACATTTAATTTCGGCAAATTTTCCATTTTTTTTAAAAACTGATTTAATTAAGTAAAAAAACAACTTTCGTACAGTGAATTTTTTATAACGCAACGCAGTATCGTAAAAGCTTTAAAATGAGCTATCAAACATAAAAATCAGGCCATACAGTGAAAAGTTCATTGGAAAAACGAAAAAGTGCCGAAATTAAATGCACTACCCTATTTATATTTATTTTAAAAAAGTTGCTCAAATGAAAATCTTGAAGAAGAGTATCGGTACACCTTGTATAGAAATTATTTGTGATCGAAAAAACTTAAAAAAATATAGCGACGAACATTTCGGAAACACGCCCGCTCCACTTTTACGCTTTACAGCTAATTTGTATTTTGATAATGGAAAGATTTCATTAACTGTCAGTCCTGATGAATTTTTTGAGTTAGACATACTGACTGAGCAGTTTTCGAGAACACAGTTTTGATTTAAATAAACGAAAATTGGTTTTATTTTATAGCAAAACGGCAGTAAATAATATTATTATTACGCATTTTATAAGTTTTATACTTGAAAGTTCAATCTAATGTAATGGCGCTGCTTTACAAAGCCAACAGATTTTCGGCGCGCTCTCTACTTCTACTGGAATGTTTGCAATTCAAATTCTTTGCTCGTGTGTGCCCTCAAATTGAGCAAAAGTACGGTAAAATTTGGTTTTATATAGCAAGGACATTTATGAAAAAAATGAACTTGTTAACAGAGGTTATTGCAATGTTAAAAATAGATAAAAAACAAAACTAAACCTAAGACTAAATAAATTCAAAAAGTCAAAAATTGAAAAATAAATTTGTCTACTTTTTGGAGTAGTTTTATTTCGACAAGTTTTCTGTTGTTTTGACCAAAAAAATATGATCCTCGTCTAAAAGTAACTTTTGGCGTCTACTGTGCAAGCAAACGGTCAAAAACCAATACCTTTCAGTATGTTGCTGCAGCCCTTTTCTTGTGACGCCACTGTGCCATTGTTTAATAAATAAAATATGATTAAACTGATATAGAATGACGTACCGTTATTTATGTGATTTTCTGCCTATTGTTTTGTTTTTATGAACGGTTAAATAAATGTTTAAGCCAAAAACAGAAAAAAACATTGTATATATTTTACAATTGAAATAGTCTGTACAAAAACAGCAAGTCTGGGATACATCTCGGCGCTTCATCCATACATGGGCAGAGCACGACGAGGGGGACTTAAAAGCACGGTTCCGGCCATTGTCGCATATTTCGGCTTGGTCCTAGATGATAAAATCACCAGCCGGCGAGTTCCCCGGGACCATTATGGTATCGGGCAAAGTCCCAACTGAGGAAAGTCCCAACCAATCGATGAATCTCCCAACAGTTCAAATATTAGAAATACGTTTGCAAAACCGGTGTTAAACACGATAATTTTAAACAACCGAAAATAAATAAATGCATTAAATGAATGATAAATGGAATTATGCAATTTTGTAAACGTACTTTCAAAAATGCAAGTTTCCACCCCAATGAGAATTTTTTTTTATTTTTGGGTTTTGCTTAGGCTTAGGAAAAAAAATAAAGTTTTTACTCTTCAGTTTAAAAAGCATCATTAAATACAAATTTACCATAATACAATTTTGCTTGATTTTTAGGTTTTGCTTAGGCTTAGGTACTCAGTTTTTTGAATAAAGAATTTAATAAAAGTTTACCATGATAAAAATTTTGCTTGATTTTTGGCTTTTGCTTAGGCTTAAATAATAAGATTGTTTTATTCGAAAAATAGGAAAAATTTGTCTTTTGAAAAGTGCGTTTACAAAATCACATCCAAAAGACGAGTTTTCCGTATTTAATGCTATATTTTTATTAATTATAGTGTTAATTGACTAAAAAATAAAATGGTGTTTGTTGCAAACGTATTTTTTGATTCTGTTGGGACTTTTCACAAACTGTTAGGAGATTCCACAGTTGGGAGATTCACCCTTTTTGTTGGGAGATTGCTCGGAACCCATTATATTTCCGTCCCCCGGCGATTTTCATGTACACCGCCAACTATACTATCTGCTCATCTCCTCCCACTTTTATATTCACAGACATAATATCGTCGTTACTACGGCAAAATTTTAATATTAATTTTTCTATCACAAAAAAATACCAGCGTTCAAAAAATTTATGATTTCACAAAGGTCGATTTTAACAGTATTAAAAATGTTTTAGCAAAAACCAATTGGTACATTTTATTTTCGGATTGCAAAAATATGGACGAATTATATAAAAATTTGTTAATTTAAATATTGATTGCATAACAGTATAAAACTATTGCCAAACAATATAAAGCAGCCGTTAATCAATTTCACGAAAACAATGAAAAATACTTAGTTGAAAATAAAAATATTCGTAGCTTCTATAATTTTGCAAATAAAAAATTAAAAAAATAAATATTGTAGAATAGGCCCGATTAAACGAGATGACGGTACTCTGTAGTTAACAGGCAACAAAGGGTAACTATTGAAAATCACCTCTGAATATGGAAAAGTAAAAAGCGGGGTGCCCCAGGGTAGTGTGTTAGGCCCTCTTTTCTTTTTGCTTTACATGAATGACATACCTGATAGCTTAGGGCCTGAATGAGACTTGAAATTATTCGCAGATGACGCGAAAATTTCATGTAAATTTGGTCAAAATGTTAGCCATGAACAATTTAAAAAACTCCTTAGAAAGTTTTTGTGACTGGTCAAATAAGTAGCAGTTAAAAATTTCACTGCCAAAATGCCAAGTTCTACCTTCAGGTTTTAATAATCCAAAAAAACCACAATCTTAACGGTGAACTGATTGAAAATGTAAGCTCAATCTGCTAAGGCTCACAATCGAGTTTCTCTTATATTTCGTGCTTTTCAAACTAAAAATATGAGTATTCTTTTGAAAGCCTACTTTATGTATTGTAAGGCAGTTACTAGAATTTGAAACTGTCGTGTGGTCTCCTTTTTTAGAAAAAGATATTGAATGTATTGAACGAGTGCAAAGAGGTTTTACTCGACGTCTGTATGAGAGATGTTGTTTTCCTTACATTGATCACATACCTAATAATCACATGACAGTAATTTGCATATTGGTTTTGAATAGAAGTGTTGCTATATTAGTATTAATTCTTTAACCTGTGCACTCTAATAAATATTCTATTCTATTCTGTTCTAAAGGGAGCAAATCAATGTTCATTATAAAATACACGTGACTGTGACTCACTCTGTAGTTAATAGGGTCCTGTTTTAAGTTTAAAACAAGTCACAGGCACACACATTTTATACGAACTGTGGCTCATTTTGCCGTAGTAACGACGGTATGGCCCCAAATCACGAATACTACCCAAATTTAGGAGTCCTTAAAATTCAAACGAGGTACAGTAATAAAAAAATTATATGGCTACAGATCTCAATATAAGCGGCTTATTTATCGTTGACTTTACCTTTCGTATGTATTTAAAAAATATTTCTTTTAAAAAAGTTTGAGTCTTTTTAAATCTCGTTTTATCCAGCTCTTTTCCCACCGTTCCTTTTAAACCAAAAATTCGCATCAATAAGGCTATTTTCCGCATAAGCAATAATGCGAGTATGTTATGGATGCAAGTTTCCTTACGTTAATTAAGAATTTTAGTGCAATGTGCCTATTGTTTTTTTAGGCACCTTGCACTGGAGCTTGGTTTATACATGAAGTATGCAATATACATAAGCTTCACCATAATGGATAATTACCGTATCTCCTACTTATCTTTCGTAGTATGCAGATCAACCGATCAAAATTTCGCGCGCTTTCAATGATTCGATGCACCGTTGATTTGCATACTACGAAAGATAAGTAGGAGATACGGTAATTATCCATTATCGTGACGCTTATGTATATTGCATGCTTCATGTATAAACCGAGTTCCAGTGCAAGGTGTCTTTACTATATATTCAATTGTAGTTTTAGTTCTACTAAATATTTAATTATATTTCCACATATTATGCACTATTGAACAAAATAGAACTAAAAACAAGTAATGTAAACGGCAAAATTTCCAAATATTGGTGGCCTCTGGCCCCGATTTTTTTATTATTTCCAAGTAACATTCTCAAAGCAAAAATATATAATATACAGAAAAATGTGCAACTCCTATATAAAAAAGTACGGAAAACTAGGTCATTACAATGAGCCTCTTTATTTAAATGGCACTCTCCATTATAATGGCAAAGTAGTCATTTTAATTCGGTGAATTAAAATGGAGAGGAAGCCATTATAATAGCCATTTATTGATTTAATTTCACTTTATATATACTCACAAGTGAAATACTGTCCGGGACGCATTAGTTTTACCCTATTGAACAGCATTAAACCAACAGGGGAAAACTCGTGCGGTCCGCAGAGTATTACACTTGTGAGTATATGAAGTGAAATTAAATCAATAAATGGCTATTATAATGGCTTCCTCTCCATTTTAATTCGCCGAATTAAAATGACTACTATGCCATTATAATGGAGGGTGCCATTTAAATGGAGAGGCTCATTATAATGGCCCACTTTACGTACTTTTTTATATAGGAATTGCACATTTTTCGGTATATTATATTTTTGCTCAAAGTATGTATATTTTCGGTATATTATATTATATTTATGTGGTAAACATTTATTATTATTGTGGTACTTAAATTATTGTGGTAAACAATAGAAAAACATTTATTGCTATATATCTGCTAAACTAATACTTACACCCAACTACAATATTGTAATATCAAATTAGCTATATCACCAGCTTTTAATCAATGTTTTATTAGTATACAATAAAAAACACCCAAATTTTAAAGGATGCAAATCAAAAATTACTAGATATACATTGTACAGTAATACAACCATAGGTGATAAAGTGGTTGGGGTATTAAAGGGGGGAGCGTCCATCAAATGTTTTCACCAAACTAAATTTAAAACTGTCTTCACGGGGTACCTTAAATTTTTAGTAAAAGCTACTTCAAATCATAATGACCAATACTGTGTTTTTACTGTTTTTTTAATAATCTAAAAGTAATATGCCGTCGAAATGTAGTCATATCCTAAAATTAGAATACTTAACATCCTCTTCCCACTCTCTGAGGAGATCAGCCACTGCGGCGGGGTTCGCCCAGAGGTCCTCTGGTCCCAAGGTCGTGTTAATGTGAGAGCATGTGAAAAGATGTTGTGTTGTGTGTGTTTGTGTTTTGCATAGCTGGCAGTGATATGTACTGCGTGGGATTAATTTTGTGTAAGTAAGAGAAGAGGAAAGGAGAATTTCCTGCCCTGAGTTGGGCGAGGGTTCTCCTGACCCCGCAAGGAAGATTTTATTCCTCGTTTATTGCCGGTGCTTTTGTTTGAAGTATTGGGTTTATTGGGGTTTGTGACTGTTTGTCTGGATTTTTCGTTTTAATGCTTTGTATGTTTTATTGTGTGTGTCTGTTGGAAAGTTTACGAAGTCTTTTGGAGTTTCCTTAAGGGTCATAATTAAAATTAGAGTTTGCTTGAGACATGGTGAAAAGGCAAAATAGACTAAACGATTTTATTTCCAACCTTTCGATTCATTAAAATAGATCTTCATCAGGGTCAAAATACAAAACACATAAAACGACAAAATGATAAATAAAACGCGTAAAACATAGAATAAAAGTCAAACAAAACGATAACCAGAAACAAAAATTATTGAAACTATTTCATAAAGCATACTTCTCAAGTAAATGAATATAAACGTCAGGTACGTGCTTAGAAATTTCAACCACATGCTTATTTAATGAACATAGCTTATAATTTTCATAAGTTATGTTTGTTTTAAAAAGGCTTGTTATATTCTAGCAATTAAGGATAATCCTAATTTATTACATCAGCATGGTTGAAATTTCTAAGCTTGTACCTGACGTTTATATTCATTTACTTCAGAAATATGCTTTATGAGATAGTTTTAATAATCTTTTTGTTTCTTGTTATCGTTTTGTTTGACTGTTTTTCTGTATTTTACGGGTTTTATTTATCATTTTATCGTTTTATATGTTGTATTTTAGAATTTGATGAAGATCCGTTTTAACAGATTAAAAGGTAAATAAAAATAAAATTATTTATTCTATTTTGATTTTTCACCATGTCTCAAACAAACTCAAGTTTAATGTTGAAAGTTTGTTGTGGAAGATTTTTTGCTTTTTGAGCCTGCGTGGTGCAGGTTGTTGTGTTAAGTAAAAGTAGTTGAGTGGATTATTTGTGTACATGGCTGCCAATTTTGCTTGTTTTGCGTGGAGTTAAATGTGTGTTGCTACTGGGAGGACTTGTGCTTTGTTTGTATGATGTTTGTGTCTGTAGTATGCCCTGTTGCAACCTTGAGAATAGTGTTTTGTATTGTTTGAAATTTGTTGATTTATGTGTTTGATGTTGTGGGGCCCCAGACTGTGCTGGCATACTCTATTATTGGTCGAGTGATTGCCTTGTATGTGTGTATTATTGTTTCTTTTGTTTTACCCCACGATGTAGCTGTGTAGCTGTGAGAGTGCGTTTATGATTTTTAGTGTTTTGCATACTACGCTGTGTGTGTTTGCAATGTGTGCCTTAAATGTGAACTTAGAGTCAAAAAAGCCCCAAGATAAGTCTAAAACTAAGTCGTCGGCTTCGCTGATTCAAAATAAATGTTCGGATTTTTTAGGTTCTAAATAAGCAATAATACACTAATAATAACCTATCCGCGAAGCGGGAAACATTTTTATGATTTATTTTTTGGTTTTAACTTTTAGCATTACAATTTGCATTATTTTTAGCAGGTTAAGTATGTTTATTCAACAGTGTAGTGTACTGTCATACACACAGTTAAAAATAAAAACCAATTTGTAAAAATTTTTGTGAGCTTCAGAAAATGCTTAAATGATCTTTCTGTCACCCTTTCAATTTCGCAGTGAAAGTTTGCGTCATAAAATCCAGAAACCTAGATCCAAGCAAAAAAACACACACTTAAATTTCGATACAAAACACAATACTGGGAGCCTTTTTTTGAATTTTGAAAGTTCGATTCAGCCTGGAATATTAGCCCCAGTAGTTTTCTGGATTGTGGTCACCTATGGTTATAATAAATGCCACAAAATGTTTTTTAACACAGCCCGATGATAATTGAATATAATTGTATTAAAATTAAAACATGTCGCATAACATCAAATTAAATTATAATTCAGTCGTCGTTCAACTTTAACTTCAACACTAACTTTTTATCTGACATTATTTTGTTATTTGCATTGTCTCTTCAATTCATATTATTATTAGAAGGTCTGCTAATAATCGGTATTGAAATATTTTTATTGCAAACAAGACAAAATTAAACTTAGTTTCTCTATAACCGATTTTTTAGCAACACCGATTTACAACAATGGAATATTATTCAGTTTTGTTTGTTTTTTCAATCCCAATTGAAAAACAATATCTTTTGATTTGATTCGATTGTTTATTTTTCCATTAAATCTTGTAAAGATTTCTCGTGTTTTCTCTAATTTGTTTCAGAACTTGCTCCACTTGCATGTTTCTTCGTTGTGCAATTTGTATAGCAACGGTAATGCCCAAACCGGGATGTGAATTTTTTAAATTTCCAAAATTTTCTTTACGAAACTATAGTTAAACAAACAACGCTTTTAAATATTTTTAAATTTTACGAATAAAGCTTTTTTTTAATTTTGCAATATTTTAAGATCATTGACAAAAGAACTAAAATAAAAAATTATTTAAATTTTGACAGAGAAAAATATCTTCTAGACTTCAATGAAAAGATAATCTTTTACTAATAAGTAGTGAAGTTCAGACAAAGCTGCTAATCAAAATTCTACATTGCCAGATGCCGGAAATGGACAACTCTTTTAACACTTTTTTCAAAATGATATTTTATTTTATCGTACAAACAAAAAATTTTTAAGTTTATCAATTTGGCTATAAAAGGAGCAGTTTGTTCTGGGCAATTTAAGAATTTGATTTCTAAGACAGAATGTTCTTTTTAAAACTGTAAAATAATGTTCTTTACTGGTATGCAAAAAGACTTATGAAATAAAAAAAATCTTCTTTTACAGTCCACTGTCCTTAAAACGCTAACTTTTTTATTATATGCGCAACAAAAAAGAAGTGTTATTAAATCCACGAAAAACTAAAGCATTTTTTAAACAACTAAGTAATGTAAAAATTTTATGGCTTTTTATTGCAAAAAACTATTCATTTTAGTTTGAAATTGTTTCGGAGTGTACCTATTAATAATCAAAATGGCTTGCTGCTAATATAATTTTTTATAATAATTTAATATAAATTACCCCACAGACAATAAGGTGAAATTTTGGGGCAATAGTCGGGTTTTGAGAGTTGGACGCTGTATTAAGTTTTATTAAGCTTCATTTTCAACTTTACAAAAGAAATTTTTAAAAAAATAAAACATCTGGAGCCGCATTCATATAGGACAATTTTGTTGGATTAGGAAACAAAAGGTTAATTTGACTTTTTCGGCTACGTGGAAATTTTTACCAATTAACAAAGGCCGGAAGGCAGAGCTTGATAGCCAATAAGCGTTGCGATTAATATTTTTCTCTTAATATGAAAATAATAGCGCTTTATGAATGCGGCTCCTGACTACATAAGGATAACCCTTAATCTGAACATTCACCGGAGCCACTGTGCTACCAGTACTGCGCCTTGTTGATGGTAAAATCAAATATACTATAATACCAAAATATGTGCAACTTTTTATACAAACGCCCTAGTTTTAAAGTATGTGCTATTAAAGTGTCGGCAGTTTTGAGATTTTTTTTTTGGGGGGGGGGCGTAAAACCCCCAACCCCCCTTGCTCACCTAAAAAATTTAAACTTACGACGGGAGGTATGAAGTAAGGGGCATCCGTTTCGATAAGAAGTCTTTCTAATGGACAGTGGTCCACAACTTCTAGGACATGACGGCGGGGGTGGAAGGGGCTTACCACCAGGGGGGTAAGACCCAGGTACAGTTCGGTAAAGTGGTCCAGCCAACGACGCGCCTCTTTCATACCCAGCGTAAAGCAGTGGCGATGAATGGGGTATTCGCTCGGCAATTCCTAAAATTTTTATCAGAATGTGAGCAACATTTAAAAAAAAAAAACTGGCGCTCTTTTCGCACCGCTATAATACTCTGTTTTCTTGTGTTGAGTGAGGTTTTAAATTTTTTGCCTTCTCAAGTTAAACAATAAAAAAAGATTTTATAAAATAATTTATTTTCAGGAACCCTGTTTTTCCTATGTTTTTTCAAAAATTCCACATAAAATCAAGAACCCAAACCAACAAAGGGAATATCTCTAGTTTTGTGTTTAATAAAGTTTTGTATTTTGTATCAAAAAGCTTTTAAAATTAAAGTTTACCTCTTGCATTATTTGGAAACAGTCGTCTTCTGCATCTCTACAATGGATGACTACCGGTTTCTTGAGGTCCTTTGCCATTTTAAGCTGAGCGCGAAAAGCCTCTTTCTGAATTTCCTTATCAACGTAATTGCTACAAACAATCGCACGGTTTTGTTAATGATAATTTAAAAATACGAAAATTACAAAAACAATAAGTTCAGAAAACAGGTTAAAAAATAAATTTTAACTTCAGAATAATAATTAAAGTTTGGATTGGAGAAATGTTGGGGAACAGGGCCAAATTAAAAAAAATCGTCATTCGTTCGTCAGTCATTCGTTTATTTGTCTGCCCTACTATTAAACCATTACAATGGCAACATAAGGTGAAACGTACTGGTCGGAATAGTCGAGGCCCATTTCCCCGATGGCGACAGTTTTGGGGTGAGTGCATCGAGCAAACAGGGTATCCCCCACCAATTCGTTGTACTCGTTCGCCGTGTGCGGATGAACTCCGAAAGCTCCGTACACGTTCTCCTCCTAAAAACCTCACAGCAGTCAAACAAACAGTTCAGAGTATGGGTGGAGATTTGATAACAGGAAGTCAACAGACTCTTTAACTACGGTTCGAAGATAAAACAAATGTTTTCAGACATGCATAATCAAAAACAGACCTGTGCACTGCCCCCCGGGTTTTATTTGGGGGGGGGCATTTCCAAAAGGGAGGGGTCACGGGGGGCAACGTTTTTGAAACGGAGGACAATTAAACGAGGGGGGCAAGCAGGGGAGAAAGAAAAAAAAGAGGAAAAAAAGGAGAAAAAAGAGGGAAAAGGGAAAAAAAGACAAAAAAGCGAAAATAAGGTAAAAATAGCTCTAAAATAGCTTAAAATACATTGAAATAAGCTAAAAACTGTAAAAATTCGCGATGATGGCGTCATTATAGGTCAAAAATGGCGCCATAATATTAGGGTACTTTTTCATTTTTTGGCGGGTGGGAGGCAGGGCACTAAAACGGGGGAAAATCTCAAATGAGAGGAGGGGGGATCAACGGTAGTAAAAAGTAAACAAAAAGATATTAAACAATATACAACAACAAAATTAATATAATAAAAACTATAACAAAAAACAAAAAAAAAAACAAACAACAAAAAAAGAAAGAACAAACAGAAAAACAACCAAACTAAATATACAACCACTAGAAAAAAAAAACACAAAAAAACAACATACTAAACAAACTAACAAAGCAAAAGAACAGAAGAGGACCGCACAAGAGAACAGAGAGATAAGAACCCACCACAACCTACCAAAAAACAAAAAAAAAAAAACAAAAGCAAAACCTAAAAAAAACCAAAAAAAAAAAAAATATAGAAAAGCGCGAAAGCTCAAAAAAAAACACGCAAAAAAAAACACAGATCCATCGAAACAACGGACCGAAAACCACGAACCACGCTACTCCCAAACAAGAGACAGACTCACAATACAAACCAACTAAAAAATATATATCAGAATATATAATAAAGAATATATAAAAAAGAAAAAAACACCAAAAATAAATACCCCCTCACAACACAAGAACGCCACTGAAGATTACCGAAACCGCCAGCCACGAAACACAACAACTGCGAGCCAGACCACCGCACCCCAGCCCACGACCGAACTCTCTTTCAATACAATAACCGAAAAAGAAGCCTCTTCCACGACGCATCACTCACCAAACACAGATAGAATATTTCTCTCTCAAATAATAAAGTCTAATAGAAAGAACACAAAAGAAAAATAGAGAGAAAAACTAAACAATATTAGTAGAGAAAGAAAAACATAACGCACCAATATACAAACACACCCCTATCAAAACAAAGCAGGAAACAACAGAGGAAAAATCACCTCCCCAAGACTAGCCAACAATAACGATCCAAGAGGACACGCACAGCCCGACCGATAGCTAAAGATTATCCGCCATATACATAACAATATCTCGACAGAAAAGACCGAACCTAGAACACGCAAAAGCGAACAGCTCAACCTAATACATATATTAGCTAAATCTCAAAACAACCAAAGGAGAAAATGAATCAATAAAGCGGGCATCCAGACCACATCAAAAAAAAAAACACAAACAACATTTATATTACAAAACACATCCGCACTAGCAAAACAAAAATATAAAACACACACCAAAACAACGAAAACACAACAATATAGCAACGAAAAACAAGTACCCCAACACAACCATCGAGAGAAACCCCAAAGAAAAAACGAAAACGCAAAAACCCAATTCTAGAAATAACCCAATTCATCAAAAAAAAATCAAAAACACAAGAACCTACATATAGACATATCCCCAAAACAAAAGACAAAAAACAAACATCCTCCAAAGGAATCTCCCCACCGAGAAACCCCCAAAGAACCCCCCCCCCCCAATACCAATAAACAATATATAACAAAAAATTATAAACAAACAGAAAACAAAATATAAAAAAAAAAAAAAAAAACAGCAAACCAAAAAAAAACACCAAAAAAAAAAAAAGAAATACAAAAACAACACAAAACACGAAACCACCCAAACAGAACACATACAAACCAAAAAAAAAAATCAAAATAAAAAAAAATAAAAAAAAAAAAACAAACCAACACACAAAAACAAAACAAATTAAAAAAACAAACACAAAAAAAAACAAAAAAAACAAAACAAAACAACAAAAAACAAAAAAAAAAAAAAAAAAAAAAAAAAAAAAAAAAAAAAAAAAAAAAAAAAAAAAAAAAAAAAAAAAAAAAAAAAAAAAAAAAAAAAAAAAAAAAAAAAAAAAAAATAAACCAACTAACCGGCTCGAATAAGGTAAACTAACCTTTAGTCATTTTACACTATCTTATCTTACACTTATATCTATGTTTTTTTACCTCTATTTCTTTTATCCTTGTATGTTATCTATTTATCATTATTATATAGTTTACCTTAGTTTTTTTGATTATTTGATATTCAATATTATTATTTTCGTTTATGTTATTATCATACAAAGAATGTAAAACTCACATCTTCTCCCTAAAGTTCTCACATCTCCTTGAAGTTCAAAAATGGCTTAAAACGCTTTTTGACTATTTATGCGAGTAAAAAATACGAACGTTAAACATTTCTTTTTCGAAAAAATTAAAAAATTAATGCGCGCCTTAAGCGCAACATTTTTTAAAAATCATTTTCTAGATTCAATAAAATACCCTATATTTAGTGTCTTAGAAATTAATATTTTCTTCAATCCAAAAGTTCTCTCCCTGACTTTTCTGATCACCGCAAGCAATACCTGACTTGCTGAAAACCCTGTTGAGGTGGGTGATGATAGAATTTATTATCACCCCGTCATGACCGCAAGACTTGCAAGCTGTTTAGCGTAGCACCTAACGGAGGGATTTAACTCACTTTAAGCAGTCGCTCCCACAGGGGGTTGGGTCCGATTTCCATGAAAGTGGACGGGTTGCAGAAGTCCGCGATGCAGGATTCGTAGGCCGGAGACCAAGTCTCTCGGACGCTGCGGAGCTTTCGAAAGTCCTCCAAGCGCGGTGCCGCGCTCATTTTCGCCAGACTTTTTGTGTTTTTATTAAAAATGAAGTCCAGATGACAATGGGTGTCCACGTAAGTGAAACCGCCAAACTTTTCTTGAGTGGCCAAGTGAAAGAATTTCTCATTGCGGGTCGCATTTTCGGCATCCTGCTGAAACGAGTTGTCCGCGTCTGAAGAGCCACCCTCCTCCTCGCAACAACCTAAACAACACACACTCTTTTTAACCACGGCCTCTCTGTATTAATATCAAAAATATTTTTGAACGGAAAACAAATCTATTAACCCTGTAAATTTTTACACCTACTATTGGTTACATTAAACAACTATGAGCACATAATACAATTTAAAACTTAAGGGTTTCGTGCGGTAAAAAGTCAATCTTTTGGATTTAAATTTCGACAATTTTTTGTAAAACCTTACTCTAGCTGCTCGCAATCCCACATATTTATTCGTTAAAATATCACCAGTTAGTGGGTTAAAAGATAACTCTTTAAAAAGGCGTTTTTTAGTGATTATATTAAATATAGTATAGTTAATAATAGCTCAATGCGTATAAAATAAAATCTACGAAATGATGGCCTTAAAGAAAACGACGGTAAATTTCTACTTTTTTGATATCCTAATTGTTAAAATTGATGCAGTTGATGCAATTAATGAGATATTGCGCTTGCGTACAAAAAAACACAAGGTGAAAAATGTGGTGCGGTCAGAAACCAGATCAATATGCATTATTTTCCTATTTTTTTATTAGAAGGATTAAAGCATTTTCAACAACTTCTTAAAACTTAATTTCTCATATTGATGTAAAACAAAACAAAATGAAATACAAAAAATCAAAACACACATTTTTTTGCAAAACAATAAAAACTCTTTTTATGCATAGTTGATGAAAAAAAAAAACAAAAATGGATCAAGCAATGAACGAACCCTATTTACAAATGTGCATGAAGTCAGAACTCAACCAATTTGACCACGCGCGCTAGTCGCTCGCACCTCACACGCAACTCATAAAACCTGCTCAGGTTTGTCAAAACAATTAGTTTATGAACTTCCTGTTTTTCGACCGAGAAATCGCAATTTTTTGTATGAAAAACGCAATATCTAAACAAATAATGCGGTAATCTTAACAAAAGATAGTAGAAAATTTCCGCTTTCTTTGAGTGAATTATTATTGGTTTAACTTACATTTTTATACCTAATCAGCAATCTTTTAAGTACGGGATTACAGTAAAACGCCATTTTTTAGATTCATATCTTCTGAACCACTGAAAATATTTTGACAAAAAGATTTTTAGGTTATCAAAATATTTTCAGGTTATGGGGGCAGGGGTAATTTTTTTACAAAAAATCATCGAAATCGAAGATATATTCAAAGTTTTATTTTAGCTAAAGGCTTTATGTCACTTAAGCTTAAATTTAGTTTTAGGCTTCAAAGAAACTTTAAAATCTTGTAATAAAACCAACTTATCTCCTAGGCGGTAAAGGGAATTTGCTGGGGGTATACTGGCCAAAAGAATATGGACTCCTAAAATATGGGTTTACAGGAGACAACTTCCTAATAAAATATTAAAAGTCAGTATTAAAAACGATATGGAGTTTGTCGTGATTTTTGGGAAAAGGGTATTCACAAAAAATTTTTAATGAAAAAATAGCATGGAAGGTGCATGCACCCACAAAACACCGGTAGCTTGCCACTTATAATATTGATCTTATGTTTTATTCTTACACCTTACACCACCATCTGCTATTACCACATAAGATGTTATGCTACCCATTTTTTTAAGGTGTAGTGCCACAGGTGAAGCACAGCATCTATATTAGCTTACCTAGCTTCCTACTACCAACCGTATTATTTTAAACAAAAACAAGCACTATCACATCTAATTTGGCAATGGAAACCCCTTTATTTTTTGTACAATTTTTTTAATTGCGCACTTCAAAAAGAAACGATGCCATTGGTTTGGCGCATTAGTTTTACTTTACCTTACCTTAATGCAATTACTTACAAGGTAAGAAAAAAAAAACCTGAGAAAAAATCTATTGCTTAGTTCACTAGCACATTAAAATCGTGAAAATACCTAGTGCTGGACATTATACAACGTTAAAATACTTAGTTATTAGCTCGTTAAAAGCGAAAAATATTAAAAATCAGATTGGTACCTCTTACGTTCTTAAAAATTTATTTTTCAGAAGATCTGAAAAAAATACCTGAATAAAAGCCTTGGTTGGTGGGCAGGAGGGCTTGTGCTCTGGGGTTGAGCCTAGGCGAAGCATTGGAGGGACTGCACAGTAGGGGTTCTCTGCGATGTTCCACAGTCTGTGCGCCGTTACTTGTGGACACGACGTGTTTCCAGAACTGTTTCTGAAATCCGGAACGAACCGCGCCTCTTTGAACACGACTGCGTACTGCTTGGGTCTGGATTCTATAAAAATTTTTAAAGTTTCAACGTCGCAAAAGTCGAAGCGAAAAATAGAAACTCCAATCTAAAGCCAAAATACAAACAAAAATAGCAAAAGGTAAAAAAAAAGAAATTGCCGGAGCCGGAGCGAATGTTATTGACTCGTTAAATCTGCTTAAACTTTATCATAGTTAAATTATTAAGATAACTTAGAATATTTAACTGAAATAAGCGAGCGAAAACCGTCAATAAACGTTTTAGTGCTAAAAAAGTTACGAAGATTTATCAATATTTCTTCGTACCACAATGTCTGAGTGTAACAAACAAACAAACAAACAGAATAAAACATACCTTTTCCATTCCATAGGCAAAGCTCGAATTTGACTGCTGCCATAGTTAGCTTCCATTATTCCAACACCAGTCGTCGGTTGTAAAGGCCTTGCGTCCACCCGTCTCGTGTTCCAAAAGAATTCCGAATCCATACTGGGAATTATACCCCTGCCCACTGACGCCGGTTTTTTTATAGTTCTACAGAAAGTAATAAATTTGGAAATTAGGAAAAATTATAAAAACCACAAAAGTCATTGGGACTCAAGACATTACTCTGAAACGGTTTAGTTTATGTGGTTTCACTTGGGTGCGGAGAGTGCATCCGCTTATTAAACACATATTTTGTAAAATTTTTTTTCTTTAATTAACTATAAAGTGTTTAGCCAGCTCACTAAAGTGAATGGTTCAATCATAAATACAAGCATAATAAAGAAGTTGGATAAAATTAATGTATCAAAACCAAAAAAAACCATAAAAAATACCGAATAATTTCTGCACACTTATTACATTTCAGTTTTTGTGTACAGTTTAAGAAAAAAAATCTTTTTTGAGTTTTTCGAATCATTATGAATTCAAAACTTAAATCAAATTCGCAAAATAAGCAGCAAAAATATTAACCAATTTTAATGCTACATTTAGGATATGACGGATTAGGATATGTACATAGGTGTTTTGGGGGGGGGACAGAGGGGTGCACCCCCCCCTAGAGCCAAAATTTTGGACCCCCCCCCTAGAAAAAATTCAGGGCCCCCCCTCTCCCCCTAAAGCTCGAGAGCGGCCCGGCCTGACCCCCCTAGCGAGGCTGACCCCCCTCCCCCCCTCTCTCGACCAATTCGGAAGTATATTTTTTTATTTACTGTCAAAAACACTGGTTTTTAGTTAAAAACAGTGTTTAAATAAAATTTTTAGGCCTAAATAGGCTGTTTTAATACGTAAAATTCAATATTAGACCTAAAAACACTTAAATTATTGAGTTAAAAAAATTTTGCTAAAAAATTGGACCCCCCTGACCCCATACATGGGCAAGTTGGTCCGGAGTGGGGGGGATTAAACCCCAAATTAGGGGGGGGGGTTAAAATCCAAGAAACGCAAAATACCCATATCGTTTTTTTTCTGGAGTGCATTTTACCCATATCGTTTTTCGATTTTGAAGGAAAAATAGGTAAAAAACGCTAATTTTAGGTTAAAAAGCCCTTTTTATTGCATTTTTGAGCTTTTTATTGCTTAAAACATTCATTTTGACCTCAAAATTTAAGTTTGGAGGCAGTTAGAAGTCATTTTTAAGACATTTTTTTTCTTCATTTTTAAAAAATTGGGGGGGGGGGGTTAACTGTTTCTCCCCCCCACTTCTGAGTGGGGGAGGGGGGGTTAAACCCCACTTCTCAGAATTTGGGGGGGGGGGTTAACCCCCCCCCAACCCTCCCCCCGTGCCCATGTATGCCTGACCCCCCCCTAAATTTGAAATCTCGCACCCGGGGTCGACTCCCCCTAAAAAGCCAGGGGGGTCCGGATTCCCCCCCTAAAAATTTTGGTGGATCCTCCCCTAGCGGACCCGACCAAAAACACCTATGGATATGTATGGATATTGTAACACCTTGCGAACCCAGTTTCTTACATTTTTAAATTATCACCCTTCGAATACTGAAACCAAATGTATCCAGTTTTATAACCTCTTCAAAAGCACTTCACACATTTTGGATTAACTCACCACTCATAACAGATTAACGCCATACCCGCCCAAGAGTACTTAACCAGATTAAATACCTACTTTAGCGATTGTTTCTAAATCTCCAGAAGTGTCATTCCTATATTTACATTAAGAACCCGATAAGAAATAACCCAACGATCATAAGAATCCGAAATACCGCCTTTAGTTTTAAGCCTCAAGATTAATCCATCTCACGTCATATAGATTGTATAATTACTATAAGTAAAACATATAAATAGTGCCACTAAATCTTTGTCAGGATAGTAAGTATAAGGCGAGAAAAGAGTAGACGAGATTAAACCTGTAAGCCAACCGGAACTTCTGATCCAACCAACTACCCAACCTTACCACAGCCCGAACCCAACTTCACAGCCCACACCCGAACCCTCCAAAATTCCTAATATTATGTATTTGTTGTACTACCGCACAAAAAACAATAAAAAATTTATCAATTTTATCACAAATATATAATGTTCCTTCTTAATCAAGGGGTCCAATCTAAAAAAAATTTAAAAGAAAATTTAAATAAATGTTTTTCTATGCGTCCAATGAGTTGTGAATTCTTTTGCTTCTGGTAAAATACGGGTGAAGCGGTGGTGGCGGCGGTGTCGTCAAATGTTTTTTTTTTGATTTTTGGAAACCAGTTTGGTTTTAGGTTTTTCTTTAACAGGACTGCTTGCAAAAACATTGTTTTTGTTAGTTTTTACATGGTTAATGTG
>JASAMX010025536.1:0-15817 GCA_030248175.1 Microlaimidae sp. YZB2_3
CGGACAGTTTTTATTGCAGAGCGTTTAGTAGTAAACCATTGCAATAAAGAGCAAAAATTACCCATTTTTATTTACACACAATTTACTTTTGAATTATTATACTTATAGAGTATTATAATATTTTAAGATATTCAAAAGACGACAATTTGACTAATTGGCGAAAAGTAAATTAAATTTGTTCTATAAATAATCAGGTCACCTGAACAAACAAAACACAGACAGTTTTTATATTTGATATAATAACTGAGAAAGTATATCAACAAGACAATATATTTTGTAAAAACTGGGAAAATTAATATAATTTAGTCTCTTTTTTACAGCTAAGGACTTAGCTTGTAGTATAAATGTTTTTAATCCTTTCTGATTTGTACTGCTCATTTTCTACAGTAAACACAGTGCTGAAATAATCACTAAAAATTTTACACTTTTCAACTGGGTCAAAGGTACGTCTCCCATCACTACGTTTGATAGGGCCTATCTTAAAATCATTTGTTTTCAGTTTTTTACTGGCGTATTTATAAAAAAACATTTATATCCCCACTACTAAGAGCATCTTTTTCAAGATTTTCAAAAAAATGGTTTGAGTGCATTTTTATATTGTTTTGCCTTATTTTTGTACTCTATTTTTTTGATTTTGGAAAATTTTGACAGACGAAATAAGCGTACCTAATTTTTCTTTGGCTCGTAAACTTATATTTTGAAGTAACTTGATCTTATTTAAACTAAATGTTTTAATGGGAACAAAATTTTCAATACAATGTAAATTAACGTTAACAAATTTGCTATAAACTTTATTTATGTTATTAGATGATTTATAAATGTTTTTCCATCTTAGACAACTCAAATACGGATTTATCTTAGAAAAATCAGTTGCCCTATAATTTCGTATAACTCCTTTATTTTTATTTCCATTATTTACTGCAAAATTTGCTAAAAAAAAACAAAGAAAAATGGTCACACATGTGTGCAAACGGTTCAGATGGTTCAGATTTATTAACATCCAAATTAGGTCTGTTTGATTACAAAACAAAAGGTCCAAGATGTTTCCTTTTATATGAGTTTCAAAATCTATATATTGTGTGAGGCCACATTCACTTATAAGGTTTAAAAAAGTCTCATGGAGGGGGTCGCCGTTTAAAACTACTGGGATATCCCAGTTTATTGAGGAAAATTATAATCACCCACTAAAATGCAGGGCTGTTTAACCTCAGTGAGACCCGCATTTAATTCACTCAAGAGCAAATTTTTTTGTCTTTCTGCCTCGCGCAAAATAAAAGAAGGCGAACGATACTGGCAAACAACTGGTAAACTGATTGACACACCATAAATATCCACAGCCACGCTTTCCAGACTGGAAAATTTTTCATCAACATACACATAGCATACTTTTGAATATGATTTTGCAAGTTTAGCTACGCCACCGCCGTGTTTAATTTAGCGATCACATCTATACACTTGATAGGAATTATTACAAGAAAGTAAAGAATTTACACAGCTTTTATCGAGCCAGGTTTCAACTATGCATATCAGGTCAAAGTATTGTTGAAAAAGCAACCCATGTAACTCAATTAATTTATTTTTTATACTTCTTGCATTAAAAAACCTAAACTTCAATCCTTTTCAACCTATGTCCTAACGTTGATTTTGGGATTGACTGTGCGCCTTACGTCTCTCCACTACAGGAGAGACGGGAGTAGGAGAAACATCTTTTACATTTATGTCTAAATTTTTGGGTATAAATTTCCACTTTTTGGGTGAATTACCCTCTCCTAAAACAAAATACTTAGACTTTCCCAGGCTATTTCTTTTTTTGTAAAGTTCCGCGATTTTTTGCCGTTCCTTTAAGGTATAACTGGGTCTGCAGTATATTCCAGAAAATTCAGCATGATTTCGAAGATTTTTACTGCGTCTCAGAATATCATTTTGATCCTTGCTGGGTTTAAAACGTAATTTTAACCCGCGGTCAGGATACCGAGCCAACACTGTTCCTAAGCCAAATATTTCCACTAGTTTGGGTGGCGAACAGCCCGTAATTTTTTAAAAGGGGCGCCTATAAAGGTCGCCATGATCATAATTTAAAATAAAAAAATTTCTATTGCTAAAAAAGAGTTATTCTTAAATTCTTTTAGTATAACAGCTTCTAAATGTTGGAATTCATTTCCTCAACAAATCACATATTCTTCTTCATTCCACACTTTTTAAAAAAATGTAGAAAATTTAAGTTTTAATCTTTTTACCAAATTTAATAGAAACATAAAAGTAGCCGTAAGGCTCTGTGTTTCTTCCCTTTATTTTTTTAAATGTGTATGTATTTAGAAAATGTTTTATTTTTAACTTTATTGTGTTTTGTTTAACTGGTGTGATTTATTTTATTTTATATATGATTGCTGCATGTCAAAAACATAAAGTTTTCAATTCATTAGTTGGTTAACTAAATTGCATGATTTAAAGTAAGTATCTTTGGAAGATGCGTCCAGTGAATTTTGAGCAAAATTAAGCCTTAAAAATCAATGTACCTGTTTATGGGGTTTTTATTTACTATAATAACTATTATTATTACTATTATAACTACTATTATGTTTCTAATAACTATTATTCTTTTGACGGAGTCACCGCCCTCTTTTCCAAAAAAAAAACATTTAGGGTCGATGGAGGCTAGGGAACTTGGAGCTGGAACTTGGAGAGAAAAATAGGGAACTTGGAGCCGTAAGTTGGAAACTTGGAGCCAAAAATAAAAATCGCTAAAACGTGTACCTAAGCCTAAGCGAAACCTAAATCTTAGCCCAAACCAATTTTTTCTGAAAGGCTCCAAGTGTCCATTGCTTGTGGCTCCAAGTTCCCAAAAATTTTCGATGGCTCCAAGTTCCCTGCTTGTGACTCTAAAGACCTCGTACCAAAAAAAAAAGATTTACTAAGTTTGCTTTTAACATCTTTTTATAAAATATAAGTCATATTCGTCGATTTCCCATTCTTAAACAAAAATAGGCAAAAAACCTAACACATTTCAACCAGTTTTTGTCTGCCATATCTATTCTCAGCTTTTTCCTGAAGAAAACCTTGGGAATGAATTTTTTTTTGTGAAAATTTATTTCATTATAGGAATATTGTGCAATTGTCATGGTAAATTGGTAAATAGCTCAAATAAAAACTTTGAGAAATTTTACACGTTATTTAAAGTATCTTTTTCGCACATTTGAACTTAATAGAAAATTTTATATTGAAATTGTCAATTCATCAAAATGTAAAAATGAAAGTTTTTTTATATAGTAAAAGATTGTGATTGTTGTCGCTATAATAAAGTTCTTAAAGCCCTTTAAGGGATAATCGAATAACAAAACTATTTTTACACTTAAAATACATAATTCTTCCTGTTGCTAACTTGTAAATAATAAGTAAAATGTTTTTTTCCGCTATTGAAAACCGAATTTCAATTGCAATTAAGAAAGATACAATTAAAAAAAAACTTAAATTTTTTTGCAGAAAACACTATAAGTTTTATTTTCAAAACACTTGCTCCAATTAAATTAAATTTCTGATGATACTTTAGAGTTTATAACTAAAAATTTTATTTAATTTGGACCGTAAATACACAATTTTTAACTTAGAAAAATGTCCAAAGAGTCCATTTTTAATTATTTGGAACAGCTTAAAATTAAAAAATCCCTTTTAAACTAAATATTAAGATTTGTTTGTTTATAATTCAAATTTATACTAATCATTCCAAATTCTGCTCATATTAGAGCAATTATCGAAATTTATTCTAACTTATTCCATTTTTCTTTAAATAAAAAATAAAACGAACATTAAAAAAATGTAATAACTAAACTGGTATTAATTCAAATAAAAATCAATCTACAAACTTTATGCAAAAAACGTTGCTTGCTAGATTTGTTGTGGTTTCCTGACATCCTCTAGGTTCCAAAAGACATAAAGAAACGTTAAATCAAAAAAACAAACGTTTTTTGTCAAAATTCTTCTTGAATTTTATTTTTATATAATTTAGCGTGTTTTAGAGGGCGCTAAATATACGATAATACTTTTAAACTACAAATTTCGGTTAATTTCGGTCCATAAATAATTTCCGATTTTAAACAATTGCCAAGGAGTACATTTCCAATTATTTGAAATGACTCAAGCATTACTGATCTTAGGGGTACAGAATTAAACTATCTGTTCTGGATTTTGATGATTTTTAGTGAAAACCTTACCTCTGTCCCTAATAGCACAAAAAAAATTTGGGTCAAAATAACTTCAGCGGTCCAGGAGATATGGCTTTGTAAAAATGCCTGTTTTCGATGATTCTACGTTTGAAAGATGGTTCATTGGATACAAAAGTTATTGTTAGAAGTAATGCACTCAAAGAACTTTTGCTTTCATTTAATACACTGATTGTTGAAATTAATGCATTATTTGTTGAGATATTGCATTTTGCGTAAAACAATCTATGGGCTTATTTCATAAAAATCACGGAATTTACAAATTTTTAATTTTTTTTAATTTTGAATGCAATTTCGTTTTAATTAAAAAATGCAAACGAAAAATATGCGTTTATTGATTGACAATTACAAGCAATTTTTATCAAGTATGCCCTTGCGATTAATACGCCGAAAACACCAAATTTTAGAAATTCATTTGTAGCCACAAACTTAAGCCACAACTTCAAGAATAAATCCTGATTAGCGCGCGTGGTCGTTTTGGTCGAGCGTGAGTGTCCACCTATCGTACATTTTTAACATGTTTGAGTATCGATTAATTCATTTTTATTTTTCCATCAAATAACCATAAAAATTAAAATTTTTCAGTTAAATTTTTTTACAAAAGAATGTCTGTCTTTATATTTTGCATCCAACTTTTTACCGCGTAAAAATAAAATAAGTTGGATAATAATAAAAAAGCGTAGAAAGCAAAATAATTTTTACAGAGTTTTGTACCTGACTTTTTGCAGTTTTTTATCAAAAACTCCAGATATATCTGGAATTAATCTGTCTTGATATTTTGCATCCCAACTAAAAATTTTTACAGCGTTTTGTACCTGACTTTTTGCATTCTTTTATCAAAAACTGAAGATATATTTGGAATTAGTACGCAATCAAATAGTGAAATAGCTCTATAACTGTTATTTTTAATGCATGTAAATATAATCAAATATGTTACCATTTTTAAGGTTATAGTAATAAAAACGGAAGATCTTCTAACTTTTGTTTTTTAAATGATTTCATTTTTTTCTCATTTACATTATATGGGAAATTATCTGTTAAAAAAAGTTGTTGAGAATGCTTTATATAATCATTCTAATAATAAAATCGTAAAAACGATACATAGTCAACTGTTTTCTGCCCCAACGATAAGTTTTTGGAGTTAATGGTTCCGCAAAAATCGCGATAAAGTTTACCCGACATTTTTTCCTGTACTTTCTTTTTTTTTCGTCAAAAAACTGCAGGTTTTTTGTACGGCAAACGCAATATTTTAACATACACTGCACTAAATTTAACAATCAATGTATCAAATAAAATATAAAGTTGGCGTTTTCTTTAAGTGCATTATTTGTAACGTAAATTTCTATACTCATTGAGCAAGCTTTCAACAGTCATCCAAAAAAACCATTTTCAAAAGGTCATATATCTTGAACCACTGAGAATATTCAGATGAAAAACTTTGTGGGCTATAGACTAGTTATGAATAAGCGTCTTTTACTGTACGAGAGAGGGTACAAAAAGAAAAAAATAAATTTTGAAAAAATTGTAGTTTTATTAGTTTCTTTAGTTAAAACCTATACTTAATTAAAATTGTTACACAATGATATGTTTCACTAAGTTGAAATGTTTTAATATATCAGTTTGTGCTAAATAAATTTTGGTTTTATTGATAAAACATCAAAATAGTTACAAATCATCACAAAAATAGTCTTTTCGTGAAGAATGATTTTGAATTAGCAAAAATAAAGTTGAAATTTGTGATCTGAAACTAATTTCAAACCCACTTAAGTTTTTTATTGTTCTGGTTGTAAAACTTTCAACATTTAAAAATTATTTTAAAAAGTCCATTTCAAACTTTTAAATAGACGAATTTTCTGTAATAATAACATTAAAAATGTAGGTTCAAAGGGCGCCTGCAGCGCCATGCCATGGGGTTCCAAGCGCGCCTGCCGCAAGCAGCAAAAAAACTAAAAATCTACAAAAAATGCTTTTACTGTTGTAATATTAAGAAGTATTTTAGAAATTTTGAAGTGAAGGGATTAAGATATTGAACCAATAAATATTTGAAATATTTAAAACCAAACTACTCCTCTTTTCTTTCTACTGTAGTCTTGTGTACTTTTACGCGCTAAAGAAGGATAAGTAGTTTTCACAAAAACTACAAAATCGAAACACAAGTGCTTCGAGGATCTTTGAGGATGAGAAGATCTTCGTGGCTTAGGTTCGGCTTCGTGGTTTGGTCTTCGTATCTTCGTAGGTCTTAAAGATCCTCTTGTACCAGTAAACTGTCCTCTTTTTGTTTTTTTTTTCTTTTTTATCGGGTTTCAAAAATATTTAATTGATTCATGTTTTCCAACTTTCATTGTCTGAAATATAAAAAAAAGAAAAGTATTCCAAAATATATAGTATACCGAAAACAATCTATACAAAAAGAGATAAGCCTATAATAGCTTCATTCTAAATCAAATAATCATAGAGCCCAATGCGAAACAAGACAGAACTAATAAAGCAATACTATATCACTCTAATATATCTAAGGAATACTCCGCCGCAGATTTCCCGACTAATACCTACCACACGAGAAATGTTCTAACAGAAATTATATATATAAGAAATTTAAGTCAATAATTATTATAATAGCTCCTCTCCATTTTAATAGCCGAATAAAATTATATCCATTATAGATTATTTTAAATAATCATTATAATTCATCTTTTTTTAATTTTTTATATAGAGTCAACATTTTTATATTATATATTTTTGTATTACTAAAACAAAATCTAATTACTTATTTTTTTAACAACACCAGAAAAAAACCATTAAGATTATTATTTTCAAATTAAAATTTTACAAATTATCTAAAAAAATGATTTTCATTTAGAGATTTTCTTACCCTCAAATAACATCTAAGAACTTCGACCATTTAAGAAACCGCCTTGATATTAGAGTCTAAACTAGCCCCTTAAAAGAGCAATTTTAAATAGAATACTTATTAAATATTTCTAAATTATCTCTATACTTGCATTTTTTCATATTTCTATTTTTTTATTATTTCTCTATTTTTTACTTAAAAAATTAATTTTTAAAAAATTCCTCCTAGAGCGAAATAATTTATACATTACATTGATTATTCATATAATTAGTACAAAAACAGGAAAGAATTAGTTCCAGTCTCCAGAATCCGAAAAAGGAATTTTCATAAATTACTAAAAGATAAATTTTATCAGAAAATAATATAAGTAGTCATCTTCTCTGAAAAAATATCACGAAAGAAACACCTAGAAACTTAACCCTATTCTACCTTTTTCTCATTAGAACCAAACCTTCTAAGACCTATCTTACTTCTTCATACATAAATTTTTTCGCGACCCATAAAGCTAACAAATTAAAATTTATACCTTATAGTAATATCAGATTTTTCTCATACAGCAGTTATTACTAGATATTCATATCCAAGAACTCATATTCTACTTACAGCTTTAACCATTTCAATTTTCTCCTTCACTAAGCACTTCTTCGCGCAAAAAATTATTATACTAAAGTAAGACTTAGTCATTCTTAGTTTACTCGTAAAGTTACTACGACATTTTTCAAACCAAATCACTACTCTAGCGCAAGTTTTCAACTTTCTACAAGTTTCAGTTTTAATAAAGACCATTAGAGAAATTTAGTAATAATTTTACATTACTATTCAAACTTTTTATTATCATTTCTCTCCTTTCTTCTTTCTTCCTGAGCGCGAGCTTACCTTTAATTTCAGCCTAAAGATTTTTAGCTTATTTAATCAGAGAAGAACAAGATTTTACCCAAGATTAAACAGTATCTAATAATTATCAGATTTTAATATTCCAATAAATATTTTTATAATTTTAACAAAATTAAATTAAGCTACTTTTTAAAATATAAATAATAAAACATCCACTCTATATCAGTTCAATCAAAATAGAAAAAAAATATTTTAAAATTAACTTAGCTATTCAAAAAACTTAGAGAATCAACAAATAATCAATATAAAATTAAATTATAAACTAAACACAATTATATAAACAATTTATATATTTTTAAGCACCACTACAGAGCTATATTATATAATATTTCAAATAACCATTCAGTAAATACATTTAATATTTCAATTATAGAGATTCACCATATATCCTATTAACATAGATTTCAAAATTAACATAATTCATTCAAACTATTAATTAGAAAAATCAC
The DNA here is from genome assembly GCA_030248175.1 of Microlaimidae sp. YZB2_3. Taxonomy (NCBI): domain Eukaryota; kingdom Metazoa; phylum Nematoda; class Chromadorea; order Desmodorida; family Microlaimidae; species Microlaimidae sp. YZB2_3. The sequence continues at coordinate 8,412 of JASAMX010025536.1, forward strand.
CTATCATCTAATCATTATCACAGCATAGCAAAACTACAATACATATACAAGACCTAGTAATCAGAATTCCTTTTTTTTCTATTTTAAATTTCTAATATACAAAAGATAAAACACAAAAACAAAAATTATAGCTAAATCTAATAATTCACAAAACATAGCAAAAAAAAAATAAAAAAAAAAAACAACAAAAAAAAAAAAAAAAAACAACCCAAAAAAAAAAAAAACAAACCCCCAAAAAAAAAAAACCCAAAAAAAAAACAAGAAAAACAAACACCACAACAAAAACCCAAAACAAGTAAAACGTACTGGTCGCTCGCTGTTTCTCAATTTTTCTCTCACGTATGATTGGCGCTAGTTGTCATGGTACCTTCTTACGGCGCTAAAAAGAAGGCAGAAGTAAGGTTTTCACAAAAAATTATAAAAATCGAAAACACAAAGTTTGAAGAAAAGAAAAGTAAAGACTTAAAGGGATCTTCGTAGGATCTTTAAAGGATCTTAAGAGACGTATGAGGATCTTTCGAAGTAGGATCTTAAAAGGATCTTCGTAGGATCTTCGTAGGATCTTAAAAGATCCTCTTAAATCAGTAAACTGTCCTCTGTTTGTTGATTTTTATTTAAATTTGTACTAATTATTTTTAATTCTGCCCTTATGTTTACAAAAATAATCGCAATTGATTCACGTTTATTGAATTATTATTGTCCTAAATATAAAAATAAAAGAAAAAATAAGCAGTATTACCAAAAATATATAATATACCGAAAAATGTGCAATTCCTATATAAAAAAGTACAGAAAAGGTGGCCTTTATAATGAGCCTCTCCATTTAAATGACACTCTCCACTATAATGGCATAGTAGCCATTTTAATTCGGCGAGTTAAAATAGAGAGGAAGCTATTATAATAGCCATTTATTGACTTAATATCACTTCATATATACTCACAAGTCTAATACTGTCCGGGCCGCAGGAGTTTTCCCGTGTTAGTTTAATACTGTCCAACACGCAGAAACTCGTTCGGCCCGGACAGTATTAGACTTGTGAGTATATATGAAGTGAAATTAAGTCAATAAATGGCTATTATAATAGCTTCCTCTCCATTTTAACTAGCCGAATTAAAATGGCTACTATGCCATTATAGTGGAGAGTGTCATTTAAATGGAGAGGCTCATTATAAAGGCCACCTTTTCTGTACTTTTTTTATATAGGAGTTGCACATTTTTCGGTATATTATATATTTTTGGTATTACTAAAACAAAATGCTAATTTACTTATTTTTTTTAGAAACACCAGAAAAAAACCATTTAAGGGAATTATTTTAAATTATAATTTATATAATTTAAAAATAAAAAAAAAAAAAAAAAAAATAATATTTAAATTTAAAATAATTTTAAAAATTATTTTAAATTAAAATTTGTTTACAAATTATCTTAAAAAAACTTGTTGTATTTCGCATTTACAGGGATTTTCTTACCCTCTAATAACATGCTTAAGAGCTTCGACCATTTGAAGCAGATCTGCCTTTGATGATTAGGAGCTCTGAAACTTAGCTTCTTAAAAGAGCAATTTTAAATATAGTAATACTTATTAAAATATGTTCTAAATTATTCTATACTTGCATTTTTGTGACTATTTCTATTGTTTTTATTAATTCTATTTTTTGACTTAAAAAAAATTTAATTTTTAAAAATTTTCTAGCGAAATAATTTATGACATTACATTGATTATTCATATAATTAGTACAAAAACAGGGCGAAGAATTGGAGTTCCAGGGGTTGCTCCAGAATCCCGAAAAGCGGAGTTTTGCAGAAAATTACTAAAGATAAATTTTATCAGGGTGAAAATAACGTGGTGATAAAGTATTCACTCGTTCTCTGGAAAAATATCACGTGGAAAGAAACACCTGACGCAACTTAACCCATTCCCGTGATGGCCTTTTTCTCGGTTAGAACCGTGAAACCTTCGTAAGACCTATGCCGTACCTCCGTCATACATAAATTTTTTGCGCGAGTGGTGCCCAGTAAGCGAGCAAATTAAAATGGTTATACCTGTACGGTAGTAATATGCAGATTTTTCTCATACAGCAGTGTATTACGTAGGATATTCATATTGCAAGAACTTGCATATTGCTACTGTACAGCTTTAACCATTTCAATTTTCTCGCTCACTAAGCACTTTTCGCGCACAAAAAATTATGTATGACGGAAGTAAGACTTAGGTCATTCTTAGAGTTTACTGCGGTAAGGTTTACGTACGACATTTTTCAAACCAAATACCACCACCGTGAGACGAAGGTTTCAACTTTGTCGTACAAAGGTTTCACGGTTTTAACGGGGTAAAGACCATTACGAGAACGGGTTAATAATAATTGGTTACATCACCATTGCAAACGTTTTTATTATTTATGTTCTCTCGCTTTTTTCTTTGTTTCTTCCTGAGCGCGAGCGGTTACGCCTTTAATTTCAGCCTAAAGGATTTTAGCTTGAGTGTTAATTCTAATAGGAAGAATAATAAATGTTTTACCCAAAGATTAAACAGGATTGTAATGAATTATCGAGATTTTGAATATTGCCAATAAATATTGTTTATAATTTTTAACAAAAATTTAAACTGTTGGAAAGCTACGTTTTTAAAATATAAATGGAATGGAACATGCGCCACTTCGCTTAAGTTCAACTTCAATTCAAATAGAGAAGTAAAAAAGTATTTTAAAATTAACTTGTAAGCTATTCAAAACTTTGGAGAGAAATGCAACAAATAATTAATATGGGGTGAAAAAAGTGTTAAATTATGAAACTAAACACAATTATGATAAAGGCAATTGTATTGATATTTCAAGCACTGATGCTACAGAGCTATATGTATATAATATTTGCAAATTGGAACCATTCAGTAAAATACCATCTTAGATGTCCAATTATAGTAGATTCGACCATATTGGATGGCCTATTAACATAGTGGCGATTGTCAAAATTAACATAATTTATTTATAAGTTATTAATTAGAAAAAATCACCTATCATCTAATCATTTATCACAGCATAAGTCAAAAAAATTCTGTACAATACATATTTTAGCAAGAGCTAGTTAAGTTAGAGTTTCCTTCGTTTTTTTGCGTTATTAATCAAACTATAAAATAAAAAAAATATCTATTGTTTTGTAGAAGTATATAAAAAATCCTATCAAAAAATTATGGCTCACATTATGTGGTTCTTAATGTGCATTTGTGTGATAAATGTTTCACCAGGCCAAAATTCAGGTATTTTTATTTATTTGTATGAATTTTAATTAACATTATTGCATCGGTTATTTGTTAGAAGTAATTAAGAACGTTACAAATTTGCTTATTTTTTAGAAAAAAAAACGCTACATATAAGATCAGGAAAAACTGGTGAATATATGTGATATTCTATGGCTGTGACAAGCTTAGTACCAAGTTGGGGGGGGGCAATCTACGCAGGATGGTATTAGTGTTATAATAGTTAGCCAAAAACAAAGTAGATAGGTAGTTAACTTTTTTTTTAAATTGTAAGTAGGTGCCTAAGTAGTTAAAAAAAATTACAGGTAGTTAGTAAGTAGGCAGTTAGCTACTTGAAATTTTAGAACTAGGTAGTTGAGCAGTAAGTAGTTAAGTATTTATTTTTAAACTAAATATATACTTATATTAAAGTCTTATTAGAACTAAAAGTTTAATTTTTTAATATATAAAAATACTTTGCCATACCTTTTAAAATTAACTATTTCCATACTTTGGTTTGTTGCTAGTTATTTATGTGTAACAATACTTTTAGGACTGCTACACAGATAATATAATCTAATTGAAATTCAGGTAGTGTTGTGATAACTACTTAAGTAATTAAATACTTAACTACTTAACTACCATAATTTTGGCTAACTACTTAACTACCTACTTTCTATTCTAAAAATAGTTAACTACCTACTTAACTATCTACTTTCAAAAAATAAAATAGTTAATACAAGTAGTTAACAAAGTAGTTACAAACTAGGCAGAAAATAGTTAGCTAAGTAGACAAAATGTAGTTGGCGAAGTAGGCATAAAGTAACTAGTAAAATTGACAGTCAAGTAGTCATCGTTTTTACACGAACAATCAATATTTGCGGGGTGGATATACTACCAAAAACTCACAGCTGTTTAAAACAGAATGTGGTGATAGTGACATATGTATTTATTCTTGTAATTTGCACCCGCTGAGTGTCCTAATTAAAAATCCATATTGGGACACTCAAAAGTGGTTTTATACACAAGATGTATTTGCTTTATAGTTTATTAACCCATTTTAAAATGCAGCAATGCTTTGATTAAAGTTTAATAAATATTACCTCATAAACTACATTGTTAAAATTAATTTTAATAAGACAAACTTATATTTTTTGTTAAAAGAAAACAAAATTTTGTTTGTTTTGTTGTTTGTTTTTATTTAATTTGGTGTAAAGTATTATGCATTTTTTGTTTTTTAATTAAAGTTTTTTTTAAATTGGAAAAGGCGAAAAATTTAATCTTTTTAAATAATGTATTACTTATATTTATTAGGATTTCAATGTATGGTTTAAAAAATGTTTTAATATTTGGAAAACAATCATTATTTTGTGTTAAAATGGATAATAAGCTTACTTTTCCGCTTCCATTGTTCAACAAGATTATATATATAAGACAAAAAATCTGAATACATTTTTTCTTTGTAATCCACCCCAAGTGAGTTCTTAAAACCAGAAAAATTGTTAGTGTTTTGTGGAATTATTTTAACCGTTTAGCTCATAAATTTTGTCTTTTGTGTCTTTTATCCTACCTTTGTCATCTAAGAGAAATTTAAAATCCAAGCAAAAAATAAAGCAAATGAAGTTTTTGCAAGTAACCGGGAAAAACGCTCTAGTAAAAAGCAAAAAGCTAATAATTTGACGGGAAGTGTAGATATATCTGCGAACCCTAACCTATCAGCACCGTTATACAATAAACTGGGTAAAAAATACAAAACTTTTTTATATAAGCTTGAAAAATACGTCAGCGATTCATAAGTTAACTTAACTATAAAATTTTTTTTTCTTAACTTCCTAAATTTTAACTATATTGTATTATTTGTCTAGCCGCTGTATAAGTAAGGTAAACATAAATTACTGCCAAAAACCCAATAAAATATGGAATTAATAATCATTAAAGGTGTGACAAAGTTTTTTTATTAGGAATTTAATTTTTTGTTCTACTAAGACTTTAATATAGGTATATATTTAGTTCAAGAATTAACTACTTAACTACCTACTTAATTACTTACTACTTAACTACCTAGTTAAAAATATCATGTAGTTAACTACCTATATATTTAGTTCAAGAATTAACTACTTAACTACCTACTTAATTACTTACTACTTAACTACCTAGTTAAAAAATATCATCTAGTTAACTACCTACTTGTGATTTTGTTTAACTACTTAACTACCTACTTATAATTTTGAAAGTAGTCAACTTCCTACTTAACTATCCACTTTGATTTTTGGCTAAATATCACAACACTAAATTCAGGAAGTGTTTTACAAAAAAAATAATTTACTGTAAAGTCAATTTAAAAACTTAACTTAAAACTCATTGGGTTGGATTTAAAAAAAAAGATGTATAATATTGTTTGTCTCATTTATATAATTTTTTTGGACAATGAAAGCAGGAGAGTGCGAATTTTGTTAAAGCTCAGTATTAAACAAAATTAGGATTGCTTTCAAATATTTTTTTAACCAGAACATTTTTTAAACCATACAAAAACTTCTTAATAAATATGATCAATACATAGTTTTTAAAAAATCTTTTTTTTGCCTTTTTCAATTTAAACACCTTAAAAAAATTTAAAAAAGTGTATCCTTTTTTAGGCTAAATTAAAAAAACAAACAAACAGATTGCAATTCTATTTTAACTAAAAAAAGCGATCAAACTTTGTCCAATTATAATTTGTTTCAACCATCTATTTTATGACGCAATCTTTAATAAACTTTAAGTATTACTACATTTTGAATTGGGTTCATAAACTATACAGCACTGAATTTATTAAATCTCTGTTGAATGTCCATATATGGATTTTTATTAAAGACACTCAGCGCGTTCAAATTACTACCGATGAATAAATGCCAGGGACGTAACCAGGAGGGAAGGGGGGGAACGAGTGGAGAGGCGGTCGTCCCCTTCCCAAAACGGTCTGACAAGGAGAAAAATAAGGATAGTAGTTGGGCGGGGGGGGGGCGGCCGTACCCTCTTCCCCCCAAAATGGTCGCCAGATAGTAAAATTTGTGGATTTTCAGAAGCTAAAAATTCAAAATTTTCTAGCTAATCGCTCGGCGCCAAACTATAAAATAATTTTAGTACCATAAATGACCCACAAAAACTAAAAAAATTTTCTGCTTCGCTTCGCTCAGCGGTCACTTTCTATAGTATACATACATATATCTCGCTATTTATATTGCTAATGCTAATGTTATTTCAAAGTTAGTACAATATTTTTTATAAATAATAAGTACTACACAGAAAGCAATACAAACAATCATATTGGTTCATTTATATACCTCCCCCCTCCTAATTTTTCCAGCCGCCTTTTGCATTTGCTCGGATTTTTTTCATATAGGTAAGTACCCTAAAAAACATGGAGTCGAGATGCTGCTCATGTGCTTCGATTTACAATGTGGGTGTAGCCAAAAGGTCTGAAAGATCTCTAAATTCCTTTTTTTGTGAAATCCAGGCTCTCTGCCAATGTGTGCTAATGTAATTTCTACCTAAGAAAACATGTTTTTACCGCAGAAACATTACATAATACGTTATTAGGCCAAAAACAGTGTATTATACAGCTTTATATACGTTTCTTCTTGCTTTTTTAACGTTTTTAAAAAATAAAGGGGGGCTCCGCCCCTCGGGAGAAGGGGGAAGTTTTTTTGTAGTACAATCCGCCACCCCCAAAAAATGAAACTCTGGATACGTCCCTGATACATGCTATCACATTCTGTTTCAAGCAGATGTAAGTTGTGCCCATTAGATATTAATTGTTTGTGTAAAGACGCTAACCATTTGACTGTCACTTCACTAACTACTTTCTGCCTACTTCGTTAACTAATTTCTGCCTACTTGGCTAACTACTTTTTACTTACTTTTTAACTACTTTGTTAACTACTTGTAATTAAATGATTCAATTTCCTGAAAATGTAGATAAAGTAGGTACAGCTAACTTGCTTTTGAAAAGAAAGTAGGTAGTTAAGTAGTTAACCAAAACCATGGTAGTTAAGTAGTTACCTACTTAGATAGTTAACTACTTAAGTAGTTATCACAACACTACATTGAATCAACTATAACTTTAGATTAAATAAACTAATAAACATAAAATTTCATAGACAGCAATACGTAACTGAACGAAGTACGTACATA